>SZWC01001801.1:218585-251073 GCA_023375785.1 Penium margaritaceum | reverse complement strand
CACCTCACCTCACCTCACCTCACAGCGAAGCCGGCGCAGAGCACTGTCGCGGGCGGCTGTCAGTTCCTCCACCTCCGCCTCCCTCCGCGCGCAAGCGCTCCGCAGCTCCGCCTGCTCCGCCTGCCGCGACAGTTCCACCGCCAACACAACCGACAACACTCTACCGCTCTCAACCCATCGCATCAGTGCAATGCATGCTCTCCAATTGAGTCGATTCGGCTTCTGTGCAGAAGAAAGGATCCACTCTACATTGTGATGCAAAGCCGCCTGTGAGACGATTTCTTGGGTAAAATGGGCTGTGTTACCATTTTCTGCCAAGTGAGCACGGCAGTGAAACGCGGTGCACAGGGAGAGACGATTCAAGGAACAGAGACATACGAGTGAACCCATGACAATGCACGTTGACAGATCAGAAGGGACAAGGCGAGTCCATAACCCAGTCATGTAGAACTAAGGGACAGGACCGTAGCTCAGACAAAAAGCGCCTGGCAATCTCTCTCGCCATAAAAAAACAGCCGTCCCAGTACCGTACCTGCAGGCTTTCCAGCTGCTGCCGCAGAAGCCCCGCCTGCTGCTCCAGCTCCTCCTTCTCCTCCTCCAGCCTCAGGATCTCCTTGCGGAACTGAGCCGTGCTCTCCTTGCGCCTGCCCATGCCTGCAGATTCCCTCTCCCTCTGCGCCTGGCTCAGTCCCACCGTGCCCCTGTCCACCACTCCCTTCACTGGGGAGAGAAACATCGGTGACCCGAGGCTTGAACCCGGGCCGTTGCCTCCACTTCCACCTGAACCCGCAGACCCAGAATGACCCTGGACAGCGGAGCCACCTCCATAGGAGAGCCCAGTTCGGAAACCGGGAAGCAAGCCCTGTGGTCCTGTGCCCCCATATGCCCCTCTTCCGTTTAGTTGACTCCCTCCTGCAACGCCACTTCTGGCGTCCCCAGGCAAGCTGCCGCCGCTGCCTCCGCTTCTGTGAGAGTTTGACGATGCCGACCGTAGCAGAAAAGCTTGCTCGGCTGCGGCGAACTGCAGCTGCTGCCCGTCATTGGCGAGGCTGGAGGATGAAGGAGAGCGATAGCCACCTCCTTCTTCTCCTCCTCCTCCTGCGTTTGCTGCTTCTGCCAATGAAGTGGATGATCCGTGAATGCGGAAGACGCCGACTCCGCCACCATCCCCGCTGCCGCTGCTGACTGTGGAGCCTCGCTCGAAATCGTCCGCGGTTGCAACGGTGCCGCCGCTGGCGCTGTTAGTGGCGGTGTTGCTGCGTGCGATGGTGGTGCGGCCTGAAGAGGAGGCGTGGGAGGGCGATGAGGGGAGCGGCAGTGCTAGCTGCGTGTGGCAAGGGGAGGCGGAAGGGGAGGGGAAAGAGGTGGCGGTGGTCGTAGTCATGGGCATGCAGAAGGGAGGGGTGAGGGGGACCGAGTCCTGGAGAGAGAGGAGGGGGGAGGGAAGGGAGGGGTCAGAGCCAATGGACGACATCATGGCACTCGACGCAAGCGCCAGCTGTATGTAAGGGAGGAAGGGCTAACGTCACAACGATGACGACGGCAGTTGGCCGCAAGGGCAGGAATTCTGCCGAAGATCGACGATCGTCGTAGCCGAGGAATTCTTCGGCGCCATTGACGGCTCGAGAAGGGATGGCCACTGTGCGTAACCGACGGATTATTTCTACGTGCCTTCTCACAGGCATATCCCCATGGCCAACAGCCGCAAGCCAGGCCTTCCAAGCAACTTCTGGACAAAGTCACAAATGAGAGCGATGCCCTACACCCTACCCTCCCTCCCCAGCACCGCCAAGCTGTCTCTGACCCCCAAACAAACGGGTTAAGTTTCGTTCGCAGTTTCAGGTCAAACCTGCCAACCCGCGACTTGTTCCACATCAATGGTGGATTCATTACGCGTGGGCAATTCCAAACACCTCGATCGGTCTCCGACAGGCATCGACTTTCCAGCGGAACTCCCGTTCCAGGATATTGCGCGGGAAAGCCGCCGCCTGTCAGAAAGGAACGACATGCCGTTGGCCAGTTATCTCGACATCGCCAAAACACCATTCAGTTGTGGCTGTCATGACCAGTGTCGGCTCCTGTACCACTTCTTTCATTTTTTTCCCGATGGTCGTAACCAAATGCATCACTTTTTTCAGCATTCAGTGATCTGGCCTTGTTTTATCATGAATTGAAAAAAAGTAATGCTCCCGCTTTCAGCCACTTCTTCTTTCATTCATCCCTTTATTAAATTTTCCCATTATTTTACATCTCTTTTTTATCATCTCTAGTCTCACCATGTATGCTCTCACACACGTAAACTCAAGACTTTCGTGCTTGCAAAGCACCATTCTTAACAAGAAGCGACTTCGCTCCCCAGGGATTCTCACTTGAACAACCAGTTTATCTGGGTATTTATCCTCATCACTATATCGGTATGATGTGGAAGAGGCTAGACCTCGTACACTCCGACTACCATGGTCTGCCTCATGGTTGTTTGCTTGTGGGTTTTGGGGGGAGCTTAAATATTTCCAAGGTTCTGATCCTTAGGGGGGCTCTGTGTTGGCCATAAATCGGTGAGTAGCCGCCCTCGGTTAATACCGAAAGGTCGGGCTCGATCCCCATGTAGCGGTGCATGCTTGCCTGGGTAGATGCTCCATGTGGGTGTGCGCTCACCAGTTCTTACACGCTCCCTCCCCACCCCGAATCTTGTCTCGTTCTTTTTTCAAAGGCAAACTTCCACATCCATGGCGTGTGTGCCTCATGAGGATCTCCCCACTCTCGCCCTCACTCCACACTCCCTTCGCTATATAGTTTAAGAGTAACTTCTAGAATCAGACCAAGTGAGGTTCTTCCCTAACCCTCAACGTTCCTTGGGCCATTAGTGGGCCGTGGTGTCCCTCGCCATTGGTCCCGACACGCGCAGCGACGTCAAAGTCTCTCACCGCGCATTCTGGAGTGCAGTGGAGGAGGAACACACAATCTATGGGTGCTCCATTCACCACATCCTCTTCTACCTCTTCCGCACCCCACCCTGCTCGTCTGAGTGCCAGACTCAGCTCGCAGTTGCCGCACCATCTACCAGCAGCGACACTGCGTACAATCCACCTTTTACTATTGTCGCGGCTTTTCGGAAAAAAGGGCTCCCGCCATCAAGTGTGGTAATTGCCGCACCTGCTCCTATCTCTCCCAGCATTGGCCCTGCTCATCTAAGCGCTTGTTCCTGTCCACGACTAAAGAACTGCTTACGGACAGCGACACCATGTGCCATGTGCTCAGGGTAGCCACTGCAACTGCTATGCACATTGAGCCCGGATCTTTGGGTGCTCCAATTGCCATAGCTGCCCCTGCCTCTCCCGCAGTCAGCATTACTTGTCTGAGCACCGGTTTTCACTCACAGCTGATGTACTTTCTGCCGACAGCTGCACTATGTGCCATCTGCTCTCGACTACTACCGCAACCTCTTTGACCACAAGACTCGTATCTTCGGGTGCTCCACCTGCTCCTGTTGCTACTCTTACCTTCCATGAATCTAGCGGCGCTCATCTGAGCACCGGCGGCCGCTCGTACATCGGCCGAACTGTCTCCTCGGGGAAGCAATATGTATAATTTATTTGCAGCCATTGGATGGCCACACTGGATCCACGGTCGAATTTGCAAAACGACCCAGATAGACCGAAGTGGATACATGTGCTATGTGTGGATGACTGACGCAATGACATTGAATGCTGGGAATAACCACAAGAGCGGGGCATTGATCAGCAAGGTTGCACTCCTAACGAGCTATCCTCGGCTCCTTCGCCACCTCCAAGTATGCATCCTACTAGGACCAACCCGTCATCTAGTCCTTCCCCCGCTGCCAACCCCTCTGTTACCGACGCTGCCGAAACCTCACTGACGTAAGAGGTACCTAGCTGGGTACCGAGAGGCCGAGAGGTACCGGACCTCACTGTGCACTCCAACCTAGTCAGTGGTGTTGGCGCCATTTTCAACGTAGCCGCAGGTGCGGCCGCTACCTTCTTAGCCAGTGCCCGCGCCAATATGCAATGGGCAGGGAAACTTCGGCATACGTAGAGGCAGTTGCCACAACCATCGCTAACGTTGCTACCCAGGTGACGGTGGCAGCCTCATATGTTGCCATAGTCCGGCCACTAGAGCAGGCACAACCTCCGACGCATTCACATCCATCCGTGCCTCCACTATAGCAGCCAACCTCACTCCCACAGGCGCAGTCCGTACACTCACACATCATGCCACCTCCCGTATTTTCATCACATTTGCGTCAACCACTATTGCGAGAGCCACCATCGCTAGGCTCCTCTGCCTCGTGGTCGTCATGTCTGCCTGGATCACCGTTCTTTCATCCTCGACCGCAGTTGTGGTACCACTTCTCTTCTTCATGCTAGCATGCCACTAGCGTGATGAGCATCGTCACCTTCTATTCTTCTTCGCTCCCTTTGTTTACTCTTTACTCTGCAATGTTACATACCTCTCACTGTTGTCTCACTGTCCCTTCTTCATGCATCATGCCGACATCTAAAGGAACCATCAAAGCACTACATGGAGCACTTAGAGAAGCCCAAAAATCACATTGACGGGTAGAGGAGAAGATCCAAAATGATGTGGCCACCACTGTGGCCAACCCGGTCATGTAATGACTTCGTTCGGTTCCCGCCCTTGCAGCCATGATACCTGAAGACATGGGGATGCACTCCATTGGCGCATACAATACACGTGGCACCTTGCACATGGCACCTCCGTAGATCCAATGGGGGTGTATGCCTTCATCCATCGTCACAAGAAGGATGAAGGCATACGCCCCCACTGGTCATACTGATCAGAGCACTCTTAGAGTGCAATGCAACACCTTCAACATGCGCGTTGACGAGTCTTCTGATGAATACTGAGCCTACAACTTGCGTCTCTTGCATGATGCGAGAACCGCAGCCCTTGGTCCTCTCTCGGCCTACTTGTCCATTTTCGTTGGCCTTATTTTTTAGCTCTCATACCTCTATGTGCACTTTTCTCAATCTGAACTTGAGAGGCTTGCTGCTAAGTCGATGCTTGCTAACTCACCTCCAGGCATCGGACCACTCTTTGAGTTCACTACTGGTCGCCTTACGGACTAGTGTAGCAGCCTACAAAACAAACGACTTCATCGTGTCGCATTGGCAGCCGTCACCACAGCTTCCACCTCTGCCTTCACATCCATGTTCTCCTCTACTTCTTCTCCCTTCACAAATGATGTAGCCCATGCTACACAGGGCACTGGGTGGGGTGGGAGAGGTGGGCTAGGGCACGATAAGGGTAACTTTGTGGCCACGACGGAAAATCTCCTAAAGCACCTTCTCCCCTACGTGCGGTCACATGAAATAATTGTGGTGTTTTTGGCCACTCAATACCCAAATGCACCGAGTATAATGATGTTTCTCTTACGTCCTCCATGCATGCCAAGCGGGTTTGTGCAAGTATCAACTCCTCCATTGCTTCTAATACCGCTACAACAGTGGGTTCTACTCAGTCTTCCTCCTCTACCTTCGCCGTCAGCACCACCATGGTATCCCTTTAGCAGCCACCTCTCCAGTCAAGCTCCTGGGATTGGATGCCTCTGACGTCTTGTCCTCCCTTCTATGAACCTCCATCGGTGCACTTACACTGTCCCAGTCTGCCTTCGTGACAATGTCCATTTCCCTGACACAGGCTCCCCTGATCATCGCTCCTACCGTCGTGATGAAGAGTGCACCCTAGAACATCACCTTACCGAGCTTCTTCAGATTCATTTCCAGGGAGGTGAGGGTGTGAGTGGCCAGTCTTGTTCTCTTGTTTGTGAGACGGATGGAACCCTTTGTGGCACGTCATCAGGGTGTGTTCGGAGATCCTTGCCTCGTGATTGTTCTTCGATTGAGGATTGGCAGTTCAGTACGTACCCCCACCCTCTTGGCCTCTTGCTCTCCGTACCCCCCTTGGGCATTGTCGCTCTGTGTCTTGTCTTGCCCTCCGCCTATGTGTCTAGTGGCTTCTTCATCATTGATTCCAGAGCTATCTAGCATATGACATCACTTTGTTTACCCTTTGTCTCCCTCAAACCTGTTGGTCCTATTCGCTTTGTGCGCACCGGGTCTGTTCATCTACTCCCTTTCCAGGGGGTTGGTATGGTTTGTCGTTTTGGCCCTGGGGGAGAACTATTCCTCCCTATAATTGTAGGTTTTGTGTCCCTCTGTCTCTTTCCTTGTCTCCCTCTACATCTGCATTCGTCCATGTTGCTCCTTCACTATCGCCTGAGCACATAAACCCCTTGCATTATTGTCTCTGCCACATCCATACTACCATTACATTACATGCATCCTACCGTTGGCCTGGACTTTGCCACCTTTGCAATCCTCGTGCTCCTTCCTACCGTTTGCCTTGACTCTGCCACCTTTGCATCCTCGTGCTCCTCCAAGTGTCTTGACTGTGCCCGTGGCAAAATACATCACTCCCCTTTCTCCACGTTGGAGTCCACCACATCCCATCCCCTTGACCTCGTGCATGTTGATATCATGGGTCCCTTGTCTCATGACTTTCTCGATGATCTTGATTGCTGGGTTCTTTGTTTGACTGATCATCTCTCTTGCCACAACATCTTTGTCCTCTGTGTGAAAAGTGTTGTAACCGACATCCTTGGGCCAGGCTGAGCGTTCTTGACTTCACCCCCTGCGTGTCTTTTGTTGTGATTACGGTGGTGAGTTCTTGGTACCACCTCTTGTTTCCTTGGGTCTAGTGGTGTCAGTATGGAGCCTTCTTCTCCATACACATCGCAACAAAATGGTGGGTCTGAACGATGAACTGGCACTCTGGCCAATAGTGTGTGCTCCCTCCTCTCCCCCATAGGCCAGTCACCTCTTTTTGCCTTTGAATCCATGTCTTACATGACGTGGGTATGGAACCGTGTTCCTCACGGTCCCCTCCCTTGCAATTTCACTCCACGTGAACAATGGACTGGTCGCCTTGCTGATATTTGTCTCGCACACGCCTAGGGCTCTTTAGCCTCTATTTGGCTTCCTATTGACCATCGTGATCGCAAACTCCCTCCCCTCTGTTGACACTATGTGTTCCTTAGTGTTTCTCCCTTCTCACAGGCTTGGCCCTTTTGGGACCCTCTGCTTTGTCGTATGGTTCAATTGCGTGATGCTCTTTTCTTCGAGTACCTAGTTGAACGTGATCTTTTGCGCCTTGTTTCCTCCTCTCTTCCTCTTGTCATCCCCTCTCGGTTTGGGAGATTTTCTTGGCCTTCTCATTCTGATAGGCCTATGTCTCTCCCCTTGGTGCGTGCCCTAGTGTCCAGCTCGCCTTGTCCCCCTCTCACGTGTACTCTTGTCGCTTCTCCACATGGCTCCTCCTATGTGCCCCTTTCCTCCTCCCCAGTTCTCTACACATTAGGTGGTCCTCCTCGTATGGCTTCACCCATTCTAACTGACCTCTCTGTGCCAACTGTGGCATGTCTTGTCCTTGCTGACCTTGTACACACCTTGCCTGTCCCCTCTTCTACCCTGTGTCACCTCCTCGTCCACCACCGTGCTACCAGTGTTACCTATATCCGCGGTAGTCAGCCTCATGCCCTGGCATCTCAGCCCCGCACATCCTCCTCTCACTCTTGATCCTCTCCTCTCCAAGACCTGAGTCCTGCTGTCCCCGTGGTGGACCATGGGGGAGTTTCCCGAATAGTGGTATCTGATGAACCCGGCTTGTGGGCCCTCAACCTGGCCACTACCGCCTTGTCCATTCCCGGATCATTGGTTCATCTTAGCACCTCTCCTGGGTATTCTCTTTTAGAACAGGAGTTCTGGCTGGCTCTTGATTTCTCTCGTGATGAGTATGTGTAACGGAAGTGGTCCGTTTTACGACTGACTGTGGAACCCAAACGTAGGCGCTCAGAATAGTCAGTCCAAGGAGAGTGGGCAAATGGTCGTCCCAGCCATTTTGGCTGAGATGAACCGTGCCACAAATGGACGTAGTCGTCATAGGGCATGTTTGTAAACATGCAACCTAATCCTACTTCTTCTACGTGGCATTGCCACGCTGGAAACAGGACCCTAGCGTCATTCTAGGAGTGGAGGAGGAGTGATGCGATGGATTTTCCATCGCGACACTCCTTTCGCCTCGAATCCGACCAAGGACTATTTTTTAGGCTAGAGTCAAACCAAACTCTAGTCCATTACATTTTCCGGGCTTTTGGCTCCTTGAAACTTGAGCCTCGAGTACCCGAAGCACCCGGTAATTATTTAAAGACCATTTCCAACCCCAAAAATGGTCCGTACGCTACATTCCTCCCCCTTTGCTTCGAACCGTCCCGGGTCGTCTTTGCTCATGGAGGTTTGATCATCGCATACTTTGTGATGCAAACCATGCAACAAGAAGTGCAAACAAGATCACACGTGTGAATTCTTGTCATCCGCAACACGGTTGCATCACGTTCACGCACAATCAACCACACACTTGTGGTTTTATGTCATTATGGTCATTAGCGTACAACATCCACTATTGATCGCGTGATCCTTGGCTCATACCAAGACTAAACACGTACAATCCTTGTACGTTCTTCAAAAGTGTTGATGAGTCTTCACCACACTCATCATACGTGCGTGTCTATGGCATAGTCGATGCCTTTTGGGACGTATGTTGTCAACAATGTCATGCCAGTTTGGAAGAGAGTACATAGGATGAATTTTCCCACATTCCGTGTGGCACGTGTTCAGCAAGTTGTTGTGGTGACGCCTCCTCCCCCTTTGCAAGGAGCGTCCCTGCGACCAATTAACCGGACGTCCCCGTGAAAACTGTCTAGGTCCACACAACACTTCCCATGTCGTTCGGACATGATCTCTTCCAAGGGGTTGTTGCCAAGGTGGTACCTCCCCGCAATATTGTCAATACGTACAATCCAAGATCCAGACATCAGTCCTCTTGGTTTGCAACCACATGTTCATGACCATGCGCTGGTCTGCCTGACCTCTTTCAGCACCCGTGGATTAGTCGGCTGAACTCAACCAAGCTCCACTAGGCCCATACAACTTGCATGCCAGCTTTATCTTAGGTTTGGGAGGCATCAAGGTCCTAAGACATGGTTGCTGAGCACACCTTTTTTGCTTCCTTTCAAAGATTGCACTCATCTTTGAAGGTGGCGGTATTGGTAGTCTGGCATGTGCAATTGTCGTCAAAGTCCATCATTAGACACGACAATGCTTCGACCTAGATGATCTTGGTATCAACCATCATCCCGCTCACGTCCCTGTCACAAGCACACTGCTTTTGAACTAGGTTTGCTGAGACAACCGATCTCAACGACCATGGATTCTATCCACGAACGAAGTGTTCACCGTACAGTATTCACCAAACGGGAGTACCATGATTGCAATCATTGCACTGCAAGCTGGAAAAATACCTTTTCAGGTGTCAATTCTATGTGATTGTGATTGAACACTTCCGAATCACATCCTGTGATCTTGGAACAACTAGTTTCCAAATCTTTTTGTGCTTATTTCGTCACGTCCAAAGGTTCCATGAGGGAACCCGTCACGGATTGTGTTTGCCAAGTCACAAAAAAACATGTTGTTCAATGTCTTATGTTCTGTATAATCGGTACTTCCACTCAACATAGTGTTTTTCATATGCCTCACCCAAGGCACTTGTAGAGGGGATCACCCTCATCGAAGACATTCGACAAACAACCATCATTGTGGATACCACCGTAGTGAGATCCAAAACATATTGTACTTGAATTCGGCAATGTACTTCAATTCAACCATCTCCAGAGCCAAGAGAGTTGAGTCGCTTTACCGTGACCTTCCGGGTCATCAAAGCGTGGTTCAACTACATCGTAATCGCTATGATCTCTCTCGGAGACTAGTTTTGTTTTGGTTTCCAAAAAAATGGATAGCCGGTGCTACACCATGCCTTTGGTATAGTCGGAATCTATCCTCGTGATGTTTGAAGAGCATCACGTACACGACTAGAGTACCGTGTCATGATGCTCTCGCCTTTGAGACGTCTCTCCAGACATGAAAAGAATCTGATGACAAATATCGTTTCTCAAGGTCCATCTTGAAGAGTCCTCATCTCAACATTTTGTTAGGACACACTGGTCATTATTTTGCCTCAAAGTTGGATATAACTCGTTCTGTGGTCAGTCGGACCACCAAGATGTAGGTGCTAATACACAACTAGCTTAAAGCTATCGACTTTGATCATCTTCACGGTTACAAGCTTTGATCGCAAAACTTAGACCTTGACGTAATCCCAACTATGTTGTAGTTGGTTTGTAGAAATATATGAGATCGTCATAGTTCTTTGGAGTACCATTAGTAGAAAATGATTGTCGCTCATTTTCTCTGGAATGGATTTTCACTGAAATATGGGTGAACTCATGTTACTGACATCGGTTCATGCAGTTTTGTCTATCAATGTCCATGACATGTTTACTCATAAAGTGATGATGGACTGGAGGTGTTGCCTTCAAATTTGTTCACGTTCGACATTCGGTCAATCATGCCATACGCCAGAATTGATGCTTGCGATCTTTGACCACCGCACTGCCGCGTCTCAAATCGTTGAGGACCCATCGAAGAGTCTCTGCCACTCTCTGGCGCATTTAAAACCCTCATTGACAATAATCCTTGTCTCATGAGCAAGGTTGTGAGTACACTCATGTACGTTTAAATCGTCCATACCAGTCGGGTACTAAGATATGTATCCATCATTCACCGAGTGATAGGATGTCAATGGTTTCGCCATTGAGAATTTATTCAAGGGTATCATCCTTGACACGTTCAATCATGGACCGATGTTTGTATCCGCCATGACTAATGATGCACATAACCTCCGAAGGTACAGACACATCTAGTACACTGTGTACAGGCAGCGAGATGTCAATCCTCGAGGATTGAAGTCGGTGTGCTAATACACCTGGTCGGTTTCACATGTCATGACAAAATCATGGCTAAGTCATGAAACGATCGTAATTGCCTTGAAAGTATACCGCAATGGGATGTGCGACTGTTATAGCACATGTCCTACACCCACCAAACCACTTGTTTGGTGCAATGGTGTCGCCATTTCTATCCTGAACATCAGCTGATATCGGCAACTTGTTCAAATGTCACAAAGCCGTTGTGATCATTCGTCTCTCCAACTTATCCATGACTTGATGGCGTGATCCACGTACCAATAATTACTGGATAAGGTTTTTGTGCATGTTGTGCATGTTTTCCACATATGATGTGTACCCAATTGCACGTGGCTGAAGTACCATGGTATGAATTGTATACCTTGACTCATTGAAAAGAGGGTTGCTCCAGCACTTGGTCATGCGCCCTATCCTCCTGCGGTCATGCAAGCCGTGCACATTTTGGAACTGGTGCTCAACCGACTGGGTTTGTAGCACGTTCCATCCATGGATGCGGAGGAGTTCGTCCACCTTTAGCATGGTCCAAAGTTGAGGAAATCGTCCTCGTCACACCTGTGCTTTAAACGTTAAAACTTGGTTCGTACTTCTTTCGGAAGTACCTTCCCATGCTCCTATCGACAAGGCAAGGTTTTTCAACTTCCAATGGTCATCCCTGTCGGTGGCGAATGATATCGTTGTGTTTTTGTTACGTCGTTCGGGCGTCCATTCAATCACCACACCCGTCTGTGATTGTTTCTAGCCATGTTTGTCGGTTCCTCCATGTGAAGGATTTGACAATGTGACCATCCTCGACTTCGTCGAGATGCCTCGAAAATGTCAAACGACGTGTTTTCGGCGGTTCAAACAACACGCTTGACGCACTTGCCCATAGAACCACTCAGTGCATAAATGATATGCTTTTGTCTCATGGTTTATCGCAAGCTAACACGACGAGTCAACGGTTGCCTAGTTTTTGCTAGTTGATACAACGGGGTACGATCACCACCCATGTTATCGGTGCAATCGGCAGCTTATAACACGTGTTGTACCATCAAGACTAGCAGGGCTAGTCCAATCACATCTCATGACCATAGTGCGTTTGGTACTCGTAGTAGTGGTGCATTTGGCACCCATGACAAAAGTCCAATCTGCAACTTTTGCCAATCGTGCAATCGACATTTATGACAACGGTGCATTCGGCACTCGTGTCAACAATTTAATCGATGCACTCATTGGCCATATATTCAACGCTCATGGGGATAGTGCATTCGGCACTCGCGTGAATGCTTCTATTCCATATTCAATGTTGGTCATGCTCCCAGTGCAACCGTCACTTGGCAATTTCGTGGGATTCTCGATTGGGGATTCTCACCATCGCGTGTGTTGAGTACAATCGGCACTCACATGCTCCTTTTACCAAAAATCCAAGCACAAATGACATATCCAGTATCATTGGTGCACACGGCATTAACCTGGATACGCAATCTGCATTTATTTTGGTCACATCATTGTAGACCATGAGCTGTGTGTTCGGCACTAGCATCACGAATGCATTCGGCATCCGTGATCAAAGTGCAACTAGCACTTTTTGTTCGACACCGACAAAAGCTCTGCATCCAGCACGTGTGCTACTGTTTGTAGTGCAATCGGCACTTGCGTCGATAACGTGGCCGATGCCCATATAAACGTGCAATCGGCATTCGTCTTGTGCAACTCACACATCTCGTATTGTTGCGGTGAGTAGATGAGTTGTTGAGTGGTCGTAGCATGTTCGGTGCCTATATTTAGTTCAATCGAGGCGTGGCAGATTCAGCGGAATCCTTGGCCGATTAGGCCAAAACCGTGGTACTTGAGGGTCTCTGGCCCTCAAGCCATCCCGTCTCACCGCCCACAGTCCAAGGTGATCCCACTCGAGCCACTTGGCTCCTTCGGCCGGTCGGCATGGCACTTCCACGCTACACGAGTACTCGTCTTGATTCACATCACAGTTGTCATTTTCTAGCCCGGTGTATGTCATAGTGGTTGTTTTGCATAAAAAAAATTGCTTAGTGCAATGAACAACTCGCTTGAGCCATGTCGTGGCGTTTTAGCGGTCACTCATTTTGGGTCTATGTTTTATTCACGAAGAACCCCAAATTTGAGGTTGCTAAAGATGCACGCACGATCCGTGCGTAATCTCTCACGGTGAATAAACCTCCGTTTTTTTGTATGTCAAATGCCAGTTCCATCGCATGGAACAACTCGTTCTTTGAAAAGAACACCTCATGGTGTCCTAGGAAAATGATCGATTTTCCTTTTCTTTTCATTAATAAGGAAATGGATTTAGAATATTTCATCAAATAAGAAACATTCTAGAGCTCAATCGGAGCATTTTGCCAAGTCACGATGGCAAACCCATGATTGACATGGTCAATCCCGGGCTCGAGAAAATCGTCCTCACCTCTTGTGTTAGTGGCACGAAGAGATTTTTTCTTTTATGACAATTCTGAAGCTCAGTCTTAGCTTCAAACCGCTTTTCATGGCGTACAAATCGGGTACCAAACGGAGGATTTACCCTCTGGTTTGTGTGGAACCAACCGGGATAGAAATAAAAGAGAGCATTATGAAGACAATATAAACGTCCCATCCAGAAGATGTGCCCTCGACCCCCCAAGCCGAAACTGACGGTTTACCATCTACGCTACTTACGCACACCTGGGCCGGCCTCTGTACTTTGTTGATCTCATAAGCGTTTTGTGCGGGGCCATTCCACCACCGGAAAGGGGAGGAGGGAGGAAACTTCCTTCCCTCCTTCCTTCTTGGGCCGTGGGCCCATGTGAGGGGGGAAAGAGGGAGGGACACCCCCTCTCCTTCCCCATTGGGCTGTCAGCCCTTGCGAGAGAGGAAGGATCACCTCCTCTTCTCCTCCTTGGGCTATCGGCCCTCGGAGGGGGGGGGAGAGGGAGATACGGCTCCCCTCCTTCCCCCATTGGCTGTCGGCCATGTGAGGGGGGAGGGGAGGGGGGGACGCCCCCTTTCCTCCCCCTTTGACCTTCAGCCTCGTGAGAAGGGGGGGGGAGAGGGGGGAGGCGTCCCTTCTCCTCCTCCATGGACCGTCCGCCCACCGAGGGGGGGGGGCGTCCCCTCTCGTCCCCCATGGTGCCGTCGGCGTCATGGGCGAGCGTGAGAGGGAGCTCGTCCCTCTCCTTCCCTCGGCGCTGTTGGCGCCATGGCGGAGGGGAAGAGGGAGGGGTTCGTCCCTCTCCTCCCCCTCGGCGCCGTCGACGCAATGGTTGAGGGGGAGGGGGGGCTCGCCCCTCCCGGCGCCGTCGGCGCCATGGACGAGGGAGGAGGGGGAAAGACTTGCCCCTCTCCTCCCTCTTGGCACCGTCGACGCCATGGACGAGGGGAAGAGAAGGGGGCTGCCTCCTCTCTCCCTTTGGTGCTGTTGGCGTCATGAGGGGGGGGTTGAAGCTCCTCTCTCTCCTCCCCTCGGTGCCTTTGGCACTAAGGAGAGGGGGAAGGGAGGGAGCTCGCCCTTTCCTCTCCCCGACGTCGTCAGTGCCATTATGGGAGGAGGGGGAGGGGGAGAGGATGAGGGAAGAGGCCTTTCCCCTCACCTCCCCTCTCGAGCTCGGGCTCATCGGGCTCGTCAGGCTCGTCGTCGGGCTCGTCGTACGCCCGATGTAGCTCCACTGCCTACGCGAGCAACTGCTCGCCACGGGCAGCGTTTGGTGTGCGGCCATCGGCCGCTCCCTTTTTTTTCATTTTTCTGTTTGCACTCCCGACCGGGGAGTTCTAAGCTCGACCGGAGCTTGCGATCGATCGCACGGGCATTGCGCCATGGAGACAAAAAATCACCATCGACGGACGTCTTTGCTGGATAGCTCGATCCAACGAATATATTGAACCGATTTCAAAGATGGTTGCGGAAGCTGGCTCTGATGCCAATGTAACGGAAGTGGTCCGTTTTGTGACTAACTGTGGAACCAAAACATAGGCTCTCACAATAGTCAGTACAAGGAGAGTGGGTGAATGGTTGCCTCAGCCATTTTGGCTGAGACAAACCACGCCACAAATGGACGTAGTCGTCATAGGGCATATTTGTAAGCATGCAACCTCATCCTACTTCTTCCACGTGGCATTGCCATAGTGGAAACGGGACCCTAGCATCATTCCAGGAGTGAAGGAGGAGTGATGCGATGGATTTTCCATCGCGACACTCCTTTCGCCTCAAATCCGACCAAGGACTATTCTCTAGGCTAGAGTCAAACCAGACTGTAGACCATTATGTTTTTCCGGGCTTTTGGCTCCTCGAAACTTGAGCCTCGAGTACCCGAAGCACCCGATAATTATTTAACGACCATTTTTAACCCTAAACATGGTCCGTAGGCTACAGTATGTTTCGTCATGCTTTGCAGCCGCTGGTCTGTCCTCTCCGACCTGAATCACTCAATGTGCAAGACGTACGCACTGTTACATAATCCACTTTGTGGGAGCAGGCCATGCAAGTAGAGCTTGATACTCTCCCTGACCATGCACTCTATGAGTTGGTGGGTTTTTTTCCAAGAAGGAAAACAGTCGTAGCGAAGTGGGTATAGTGACGCAAGCTGAAGCTGGACACCACTGTCGAGCAATACAAGGCATGACTCATGGCCAAGGGACTCTCTTAGGTCCCATGTATCAACTTTAATAAGACATTTGTCCTGGTAGGCCGGTACACCATTGCTAGAGCTATGCTCTGCTTGGTTGTCCAACATGTCTGGCACTTGGAGCAAAAGGATTCCAAAAGTGCCTTCCTTCATGGCAGAATTGACAGGGAAATCTACATGGTCCAACCACTTGGTCCAACCTCCTGGGTTCAGAGATGGAACTAACCGGGTGTGGTGCCTACACAAGGCACTCTACGGGCTCAAGAAGTCCTCACACTGCTACAACAAGGAGATTAGTGCCACCCTCTCAAAAGGAGGATTTTGGAGGAGTACTATTGAACTTGCTCTGTTGTTTAATGTGCCCTTTATGGCATTTGTTACCATACTCATCTATGTGGAAGATATTCTGATTGCCTCTTCCAGCATTGCATTTGTTCAGTCTGCAAAGACTCTTCTACAGTCAGTGTACAGGATGAAGGATCTCAGCCTTGCTCGAGCCTTTCTAGGCATGGAGCTAGAGAGCGATCGCTCAAGTCGCATATTTCATGTTCACCAAGTTGCACATGTCCGCAGCCCCAGAGAGCACTGTAAGGCCCTTTTTGCTGCGATCCCTTTGACCTCCACCTCCATGACCCCATCTAGCCAAGCGCTGCTCAAGTCCCTATACGTTTCAAAGCTGAGGAGGACAGTTGACCTGACTGACTACATGAGGGTCATTGGTTATTTGATGTATCTTGCAACCACCACTTATGCTGATGTTGCCTTTACTTTGACCTTCCTCTCCTATTTCTCCCAATACCCCCAGGAGCGTCCTTTTGAGGCTACACTTCGCGTGGTTTGCTACGCGCTCTCTACGGCATACACAGTCGTACACATTTACTCTGAACTCTTAGTCATTGTAGATATTTTCACAGACAGCAACTGGGTACATGACACTAATACACAGAGTAGAGCAACAAATTTCTTGGTAACTGGTGGAACTCCTATGGCGTGGAAGAGTGGAAAGCAAGGGTGTGTAGCCCGAAGCATCGCAGAGGCTGAGTATCTGGCTCTTGGAGGAGGTACGTGTGAGGTGATCTAGCTCTATCCCTTGTTGTAGCAAATGCGCATGTCCATTCGTTACATCATCCCATGCCGTGATGATAAAAGCAGAAAATCTATTACAAAAAATGATGGCATGCACCAATCTTGCACCAAACACAATAATGTTCAGCATCATTTTAGTTGTGAATGCATTACTGCTGGTGTTGTTCGGGTCGCTTATTTGGATATGTAGTCATAGAGGGCTTGTTTTCTTCCCAAGTCTCTTAGCACAACCGTCATCAAGTGTACAGATCATACTGTTGGACTTGCATGTCCCCATGACCTTGGGTGACGTGCATATGGTGTTTGCCTACCTGCCTACACCATCACGTTTATGCATTTTTTTGTGCAACGTTTCATTGATGCATGTGGGTTGACTACCTATGGGTCATGGGAAAGTGTTGAAGTCGTGTCCAGTTCTTGGCCTCTCATATCTGTCATGCCCTATTGCCTCACCACACATCTTCACACACACATTTATAAGAGATTAAGTGACAATGGTTGCGCATGGGGAGTTAGCACTCAAGACAATTGTTGTTGCTAGCAGAAGTCTCAATAGGAATCCACCAAGCTCCCCGGGGATGCTCCTTGGAAGGACCAGTTTTTTGCTGCCTTTCTCCTCATGCTTGTCTTTTTGGGATGTAGAAGAGGATAACGCTCCTATCCTGTGCTTGCCATGGTCTAGCTCATGATGTTTGCTTGTGGGTTTTAAGGGTAGCTACAATATAACCGGGTGCTGATCTTTAGGGGGCCACCGTATGGGTCATTGGCAATACATTGGTGAGTAGCCATCCTCGGTTAATACAGAGATGACGGGCTCGATCCCAGGGTGGCTGTGCATGCTTGGTTGTGTTGTTGCTCAATGTGAGAATGCGCTCACCGGTTCTTACATGCTCACTCCCCACCCTAAATCTTATCTCATTTCTTTTTTCATCATGCAAAATGTCACGACATGGAAGGTGGTTATTCCTTGTCGACTCTATAGATAACCATGATGATCAGTATCTCGTTGGTAATCTTATGGAGTGATGACATGGAGAGTGTGAAAAATGAGTATTGACGAAGAAATGGATGTGATTGTTAACTGGAATATCATTCATCTATACAAATGAAGTGTTGCCATGCTTGTAGCATATGGCATTGATGGCCACAACCTTGTCTTTGTTCGTGTATTATTGTAGCCGAGGCATTATTTCCCCCCGGGCTTGGTCCTCTCCGTACATAATGAAGTATTTTTTTCCACCTGTAGATTATTTTACTACACCAACCACCCCAATGGCCAATCCAAGCGGCAAGAATTTATAATGTGTGTATTGTTTTAGTCAATGATATGAAGAGAACTCATTGGCACTTGGGCATAAAAAACCCTTCTACCCAATCCGCGAAGAGGTTGGTGATGCCCTACCCATTAAACAAATTGTATTGACACCCTGCCCAGCGGTTTACAAAATAAGACTGCCCTACCCACTCGCTTCACCATGCTTGATAAGTGGCGCCAGCGCTGATCAAGTGAAGCAAGGTGGGGCATGTCCATCCGCGTTGCGATTCTCGCTCCACGCGAGAATCACAATCGAGCCATGACCTGTTTGTTTTCTTTTTTCTTACATGCAAACCCCGTGGTTTGATTTTGGGTTGTCTCTGCGTGGGCTCCGCCTGTACAAAACATAGAAAACCTTGAATTAAACATGGGGTTTGCATGTTGAAAAAGAAAAACAAATAGGTCATCGCTCAATCGCAATCGAGTGAAAATGTCTGTCTTCGACATCTGGCGGAAATGCTCGTTCTTTTTTCCTCCATCATGCACAAGCCCTTCTAGATTTAACATGCAAACCCTGATCAAATCACACCCAGAATGACATTAGGGTTTTTGGCTTTTATTTGTGCGTGGACTCCTATAAGGCCTTGTAGTAGCGGGGCCCAAAAGGTTCCCTTTCAACGCATGGGGGGTCTCAATCCCCAATGCAGACCAAATGCAAACCCCACCCTTGAACATTCACAAACCCCACAAATGATGGGTTTGTGAATGTTTAAGTGAGTTGATGACATCATCATGTCAATGTCGTATCGCATGCAGTAGCGACATGCTGCGATTTCTTGTTGTTTGTGGGTAAAATGTTTATATTCTCAGGTCACTAGATAGGGGAGTCGTATTCTTCTGGACGCCGGGTAGAGTAGTTTTATTATTCTAAATGCCGGATTGGGCATACACGCAATCAAATTTTGTGGAGAATCCCTACATGTATCCTTGGTAGTTGAATGTATGCAATTTTCTTATACCGGAGACGATCTCCATGATATGAAGCACTGTAGGGATGGGCGTGTGATGCTGTTCATAAAGAGGGCATGCAAAGCTCGGTCTACTTTTCCATCCACAATATGAAATTGATCAGCATAGGATTTTCCCATCATCCAAATGAGTGAAAATTTTGTTATGAGTTGAAGGAGACCAACATTGCTTCGTTTCATGGAGTGTGGAGCACGCTAGCTCAAAAATCCTAAGGCAAACTCATAGTTTTTGGAACAAGGTCCCAAATAACAAGGTGCCCCCTTGTTATGGGTGAGACTCAATAGCCGAGTGTCATCCATCAGCCGGCGAACAGTGCTTGCTTGCGCTCAATAGGGTGCAAGGGCAAACTCACCTTATGTCTACAAGAAAAGGTGCAACAACGCGTGCGAGTCTCAAAGTTGACTAAACTTGGCCAGAAGTTAAAGGACCTGCTTTAGACCTAAACGTCATGGAACTCATGGTCAAATCTAGGTCTTCCATAGTAGAGAGCATGCCATGACACATAGCTCTCACGGACATAAACAGGTTTTCCAGCGGGGACAGCCAAGGGCCGACGGCCGGTGGAGGACAAGAGACATGAGGGTGGCGCCGCCATGGGATATGCTTTGCGGACGTGTGTCTCAGCAATAAACATGGATCACCACCGACCGCCAAATCCAAATGCATTGTACACCCGAGGACACATACATATGAATATGTACACATAAGGTTATCACACACCCTTGTTCGAGGGTGTTGCATGCATGCAGCCGAGTAGATGGATTGTGAAAAGAGGGAGGAGAATGGAAGTGCTTTGGTGAATAATGTTGCGAGTTCAGTACATGGTCATTTATTGTGATTCCACGTCCAAGAAAACTGTCACTTTCCAATGGTACTACTCCCACCATTATGCACAGCTCTCCCAAAAACCATTGCAGCCAGGTTGCTTTGCACGCTGATTCCCCCAAGGCCAAGTATTTTGCTTCATTCACACTGCGTGCCACACATAACTGTTTGGTTGTACACCATGACATATTGGTGACCCAAAGACGGAAAATGTGCCCCTCCGACTGCGTGCATTATTTTCCCATGCATAGTCACTGTCATAATGATCATCGAGAAAGGGATTAGTGCCAGGGGAGAAGATAAGGTCCATGGATGCAATTTCAAACACGTAATGCAAAATTTTCAGCAAAGCCTTTTTATGAGCACTGCGTGGTTGATGGCTGAATTGGGCGAGAGTGTTCACTACACAGGCAACATCCGGTCAGGTAGTGGATATAAGGTAGGTGATATTGCCAATGATCTGTCTGTACAGCGTGAGATCTGTGTCTGGTCCATAGTCAGTGGAGTGAGGATCGAGAGGGTGGTTGTACACATGTGAGCTCATTGGTGCATGTTGTGTTGGAAGATGTTGCACACAATGAGAGAGCCGTTCCGTTAGATGTGCTATGATCCGTGCCAAGTGTAGTGTCAAGGTACATATAGCTCTATTGTACGCAATGATTATGGCTATGACGGTGTGTGCCTCTCCTAGGACATTCATGTGGTAGAGTATAATGAGCAGTGTTTTGTCTCTTAGACAAAGAGAAGAGAGGGTGAAAGGATCAGTGAGTCATCCACGTACACCAGAAGAGCAACTGGAACGCCGTTCACCCAGGGGATGAATAGAGAGAAGTCAGACAGACTTTGCAAAAACTCTCAAGTCCCAATGTTCAGCTTATCTCCTTGTTCCAACAGCATGGTGCTTGTTTGAGTCCGTACAGTGCCTTTATCAAAAGCCAAACTCTGTCTGCCCTGTCAGTGAACCCTTGTCATTGTTCAACGTTCATTTCCTCTTCCAATGGTCAGTTTTGAGAAGCATTATTGATGTCCATTTGGTGTTTTTGAACTCCTCGTGTATTGCAACCCCCAACATCACACAGCCTAATGTGTACTTGGGGTGTAAGTTTTTGCAACGTCTTACCCCAGTATGTGGTGGAAACCCTTGGCCACCAGTCTGGCCTTGTACTTCCCAAACAGGCCCTGCAAATTCCGTTTGACTTTGAAAACCCACTTGAAGTCAACTGCTTTGCGTCTAGGGGAAGAGGCAGTATTTGATAGACCTCATGCTCAAGAAGAGCGTTCAACTCATTAATCACAGCCTTTTCCCACTCTGCTACGGCAGGGCACCCCCTTGACTATTCAATGGAAAGAGGCTCTGGGTGGATATCCACTTGCTGTGTGGGACCAGCTATGTCGGAGAACAGTCTGTAATCCACCCTGGCCACGTTCCATTGTGAGTGACGGACCGGATCAGGTTGAACAGGATTGTCTTGTATTGGGGTCAGGCTAGGTGGAGACACTGAGGAGTCTGCACTGGTGTTCACAAGATCAGTTAGTGTGAGTAATTCCATAGGGACTGGTTTGACCTGAGCTACGACATTGCGTCCTCTTGATGGTGGTGTGGCCTTTGGTTGCGTGGTGGGGACAAAGATGGGTACACTGATATACTCATGATTACCGTTTAGGGACGGTAAGCACCGGTGCATGCTCTAGGCCCTTGAACACCTTGTATGGCATGTCTTCTAGGAAGGACGCATCTCAACTCTCAACAAGCGCATGCTGCACAGGAACCAAAAACCTCCATACTTTAAAGGCATGGGAGACTCCGACAAAAACATACCATCTGCCCCGTGGGCCTAGCTTGTGACTACATTATAGGTTAGTAAACCACACACAAGTCATTGTGCTCCACACGTGCAGGGCATAAATCCGCCTTCTGCCTGAAACATCTCTCCTCAAGAGTGATGGTTCTGGGCAGAGACCCTTGAGGTATCATGTTCCATATCCAGGAAATGTGTTTGACAGCTTCCTTGCACAACCCAAAGGTGCAGACATCGCCCCCAACAAGCTCTGTTTTCACTATAACAATGGCCTCAAGCAAGACATCCGACGAGCAATCCCCATTTTCGGCATCCAAAACAACTTTTTGTGGATGATTGCAGTAGTAGAAATGATTGACAGTGCCGATTGCAATGCTCGGATCGAAGAATCCTACAGCTGGCAACCTCCCAACCACAGTTATCGTGGGAACAGAAAAAGACAATCCGATGGAAATGGATGCCTTCGACCATAGAGATACGCGCACCGCCTACAACTGTGGAAAATGTGGGCATATTGCTCACAATTGTAGAAGTGAGCAGCAGGTCAAAAAGGGGGGGGGTGTCGTAGAAAAATGAGTCAAGAAATGGCAAGGGGAAGGATTGAAAGGTGCGACCCTAATCCGTGAGGAGTGATCTGCGCCAAACGATCGCCCATCACAATGGCCTATGACCCCATAAAGCGTTTCTGATATCACAACGTTTAACAAGGAGTATGAGGACGACCAACTGGTGAAGCCGCTAAAGATGCAACCCCAAAGTGGCAAAAGTCACAGAAAGATAACAGCACTACTAGATGGAGAAACGTCTTACACTTTTGGAAGCAATGACATGGTTCGCAAACTGAGTTTGTAGATTGAACCATGGGTGTTTGAAGGAAAAACCTTTGGTCGGAGATTCCAAATACGGAGACTCCGAGAACCACTACGACTACAAGTGGGGGATCTGGAAAATATAACACTTACGAGGTCATGTCTAATAAGTGACCACAAAACCATTCTCGGATGATGTATCCTGTACGGACACCATACGCAGGTCGAAAGGAACAGCGGCAACGTCTATGCGTAAATCCACGTCGCAAGGAAACGACTTCTGCACTTAGGGTGAAAGATGACAGCCGAAGCCATGGAGGTGGAAGCAGCAGAGGAAGCCACCGTAGCCGGAAAGTGACAACCTATGCAGCCCATACCGCTCAACGTGGCCAAGCATTGTATACAATGAGGAGCTCGTACATGGGTCTTAAACTCTGCGCCAAGGGAGGAAGCGGAAGTGGTGGTAGCTGACTCATCGGCCTCATCGGCCTCATCAGCATCAACAAAGCTGCGACTGTACCCGAAGAGTTTGCACCACTCATCCGAGAGTTTGCAAGCATCTTCTCTGTCAAACTCCCAAAGACCATACCAACTCAACGCGACATCAACCATCGCATCCAGCTAAAACCGGTCAGCCGACCCACATTTTGAGGGGCATATTGAATGAGAAATCACCGGCTGAAAAAAAATCTTGACGAGATGCTCGGTCAAGGGTTCATCCTCCCATCCACGTCACCATACGTTGCACCTGTATTGTTTGTGAAAAAGAAAACTCGTGAAATGCACATGTGCGTGGACTACCGGGCATTGATAGACGCTGCCATCAAGAACTGGTATCCTCTTCCACGAGCCGACAAACTTTTCGACCAACTCCGAAGGGGCTCGAGTTTTAACCAAAATCGACCTACGCATCGGTCATCATCAGATCCGCATGGCAGATATTGACATTGAGAAGTAGCGTTCCGAACACCTTATGGGAATTTCAAGTTCACGGTCATGCGGTTTGGACTCACAAATGTCCCGGCAACATTTACGGTTCCAATAAACAACGTTTTCCGTACATACCTCAACGATTTTGTCGTGGTGTACCTCGACATCCTAGTGTGATGCCGCACCCCGGAGGAACACGATGGACATCCTTGAAAAGTTCTCAAAGTTCTACAAAGAGAGATTTTTTGGGGAAAACTCACGAAGTGTGACTTCGGTCGCCGCTCGATCCAGGTTTTGGGACATGCCATCAAGGGCAGGCGAGCGTCATGGATCTGAAAAAAAGTGGCACTAATCACTGATTGGCCGACGGTGACCAACATTTGAGACGTTCAAGTTTTTGTTGGCTTCAGTAATTACTACCGGCGCATTGTATAGGATTACGCCCGAGTGTCAAAGCCTCTCTCCGACTTCAGTGGAAAAGAAAATGAGGAGGCAACAAAAGATAAGCGTTCACTGCTTTGCATAATGCTTTGACCTCGGCACCAGCCCTGTAATTTGCCGATCCAATAGTCGACTAGGTCATGGCTAGGGAAGCCTCAGATTGAGCCATCGGCATGGTCCTCCTATAGGACCACGGCAACGGAGAAAAAACGGTTGCATACATGTCACGAAAACTGAGAGGAATTGAACTCGACCACGCCGTACATGAGAAGGAGATGATGGCAGTCATACATGTATTTAATACATGGTGATGCAATATTGAATTCCGCTGACACATCGTATGCACCAACCATCATGTCCTGAAAACTTGAAGATGCAGTCGATCCTCATTCGATGTCAAACCCAATGGATGGAGTTCCTCGAATCCAGTTTTGACTGCGATATAGAGTACCAACTAGGTAAAACCAACCAATGAGACGCGTCCAGCCGCCGACTAGATTTGACAGCTGAGGCTACAGCTGCAACAGGATCCGTATCTTGAGCCGTTGTTCACACAAGGCTACGACCAACATGGCCGATACAACAAGGCAAAAATCCGGTACGACCTATCATGTTGGCGTCAACGATTCACTCGACAGGTGGTCATTGCACCGAACGATGAACTTTGCCACATGATGCTCGAAGAGTGCCATGACACCGGTCATGGTGGAAATTTTGGAGAAGACCAGACACTGAATAAGCAGGCAAAACACTATTTGTGGGAAGGATTTCTGTAACTGGTAACCATTCCGACGGAACCGTGGACTAACGTCTCCATGGACTTCCTTACAGGGCTACCAGTCACACCCGAGGGATATGACACAATCCCAGTGGTTGTCGATGGGTAATCCAAAATGTCTCACTTTATTCCGACAACAACCACCGTCACTGCCGAGGGAACAGCATGGCTGTTTTAAACAACATCATGAAGCTACACGGCGTGCCGAGGACCATCACGAGTGACAGGGACATCCAATTCAGCAGCCGTTTCTGTCACAAACTAATGACTTGCTATGGCCTTCGAATCCAGCTTACAATGGCGTTCCATCTTCAAACCGACGGCCAGACCAAGCAGACCAATAAGTCGCTCAAACAACTTCTCCGAACATTATGCAAACCTCATGTGACGAATTGGGCACAAAAGCTCCCGAACGCCAAGATTGCATACAATTACGTGATCTCCACCGCATCAGGTGAAACTCCGTTCAAAGTGGTATATGGCAAACTTCCCGCCACACCAGCTCGACTACGCGTTCAGAGCAACATTCATGCAATGGGCGTCCAACACCGCAACTTCTCCACAATCTGGGATTGAGGCACGACAGACGCTCGAGAAGAGACAAGCGGCAATGAAAGGCGAAGCTGACCAACATTGCGATGATGATGTTTTTGCCGCTGGCGACCAAGTCCTCGGTTCGGCCAACATCAAAACTTGCGTGGCCGACTGTTCGAATCTCAAACCCAGATGGTTGCGGCCATTTGAGATCGAGCGCATGCAAACCCCCATGGTTGTACGACTCCAACTCCCCAACACTATGCAAGTTCATTCGGTGTTTCATATCAGCAAACTCAAGCAATATCGAGGTCTTGGAGAGAGCTCAACCACTAGGGATGTACCTCCCCCTCCTCTTGTACAACTGGACAAGGACATCGTCGGCCATCGACGACCTGGCAAAACAACATAATATTTTGTTCAGCGGCACGGCTACAATGTCTTGTATAATTGTTGGGAACCCTTTAGGACAACCTCCGAGACGTTGATCACCTCATCAACGGATGTTACCACAGACACTGAGCCACATCTCTACGTGCAGCGGGACGTTGCGGCTAAAAGGGGGATTGTGTTTCGTACGCGACGTACACGGGTCCCTAATCTTTTCAGTGGATGTTTCTGTCATTATCCAAATAACCCACTATGCGTTGAGACCTTGATTCTCGCTCCGAAGATTGAGGGCCATTCAACCAGCTGCCCTAGTCCTCTGGTGAAACTTCACCTTCTGGCAATTACGACTACTTTTGAGAATCGACAACAAAAGTGTCACAACCTTTTGGTCAACTTTTCAACGTACTGAGAAATATCTCCGTAAAAAAAGATGCATCTCGCATCTTTGCCGTCAATCTTTGAAGCCCCCCAATTCCTTGACAGCGTTTCTTGATCTGACCACTCATGACGTGAATCCATACGCATTGCTTGACAATCGACCCAGCAACCTCGACCATGTCTTATTCGTAACTCGAAACTTGTCATCAAAGTTGTGATGGATTTGACGGAATCCTTGGCTGACTAGGCCAAAACCGCGGTGCTTGAGGGTCTTCGATCCTGAAGCCATCCCGTCTCATCGCCCACAGTCCCAGGTTACCTTGCTCAAGCCACGTGGCTCCTTCAATTGGTCGGCGTGGCACTGCCATGCTACAGAAGTACACTTGCCGCTTATCATAAAATGCTCAATTGTCCCAATTTCTCAATTATGTTTGGCCTCCCAACTTCTGCCTGTTCACAATCTACGCTCCGTCTGGCATAAGGTACGGGATACCCATTGCGTATCTTGTTCACTGGAGGGGTGCGTTTCGTGTTTTAGTCAAGCTGGTAAATGTGTACAAGGTGGTGCGAAAGACAGGGGACATACCAACTCTTCAATAGTGGGTTTCCAATGGTATACAATAGGGAAACTTCCTAATCCAAAAATGATAGTCCTGGGCTGGTGCGGCTAATTTCTAGATCGTCCCCATTTTTGGCCGACCATGTATGAGACGCCCCCATTGTGAGAACAAATGGCTAGGTCGCCTCCATTCTTTAATTAGTTTCCCAACTTGCCCCCATTCTGAGAATTATGGCTATGTTGTCCCCATTTTTTCAACAATTTCTTGAGGGTTTGGGGTTAGCGATGTCAACGTCGGCACACCCCCATAAGTACGTCATCGCTAGGCGACCACACTATTGCTTAAACAATGTAATGGGACCCTGATTTTGCTGCTTGACATCTTGGTTTAGGGTCATTGTTTCTTTACATTTGCATGTCGGGTTTGCTGTCGCAAATGACATGTATATGATTAGTGCATTTGACACAATATGACATGGAATTGCTTACATCATACGTCAAAGCTGATTGGTCGAGTACGGAGGTCCGCGCCAAAAGTGAACGACGGCCAAATGGGACGACGATGCCCCACCCGGGCGGATGTGGGACCGTGTGTCGCAGGGTTGTGTCATGTTTCCACCGATGCACGGTTAATGCGTGTAGCCCATTTCCACGTGGACACGGGCAGGTTAATTCTGCCCGTCCGACATTGCAGCAGCACGTTCCAAAACGTATGACAAGTAATCGGAACGGGTTTGCGTCTTG
Source organism: Penium margaritaceum (assembly GCA_023375785.1). NCBI lineage: Eukaryota > Viridiplantae > Streptophyta > Zygnematophyceae > Desmidiales > Peniaceae > Penium > Penium margaritaceum. The sequence continues at coordinate 223,988 of SZWC01001801.1, read as the reverse complement.
AACATTGCCAAGCACCAGTAAAGAGTTATAGAGTCAAACCTGTTCGTTGTACTGGTTTGCACTACGAACAGGCACCATCGAGTGTACTTAAAGTGCTTCTCAGTCAGTCTAGTTTGCTAAGTATCCACATAAGGTGACTCCACATTTCATCGAGATGGAGATGATGTGCCAAGCCGTTTGGATGTCCAAACGGCTCGGCACATCATGGATGGGGTACACCCGTAGCGGACCCTGTGGCGGCTCAATGGGCATGGGTCGCATTGAAGGAGGAGTGGGACCGGTATGTAGCACGCAACCGTCAGTTGGGCTATGAAGAAGCATCACGGGCCCTAGCTTGTGTGACTCCAGAACATGTGGCGTGGAACTTGGGAAGGCCCATGCCGAGTAGGCGTCCGCCAAACTGTCTCGAACCTTGGGAGCTGTGGGTATGAACTGAACCACCGAGTCCGTAGTGGCCCCTGCGCATGTTAATATTGTTGTTTTGTTGCCAAATCATGTCCACTTTGCACCCTCTTTGCAGGGGCATGAGGGTTGCACTTTGGATGTTCATTTGTCAAATGCCCTCCTTTTCCCGCCTCAATGAAGAATGATTCAGTATTTTCCTTTCTACATGGCCCTTCATTCCCGCTTAAGAGCATACATTTTCTTGACAATCGTATCTGGAGTACCCATACTCGAGTACATTGTGCCATGTATTATGCAAAATCATGTCTAGAGTACCCACACTCGAGTACAATGTGCAAAGAATTCTGCAGAATCATGTGTGTAGTACCCAAAATCATGTTTGGAGTACCCACATTCGAGTACATTATGCCAAGAGTTTTGCAAAATCATGTATGGAGTACCCATAATCATGTTTGGAGTACCCACACTTGAGTACATTGTGCCATGTGTTATGCAAAATCATGTATGGAGTACCCACACTGGAGTACAATGTGCGAAGAATTCTGCAAAATCATGTCTGCATTACCCAAAATCATGTATGGAGTACCCACACTCGAGTACATTGTGCCAAGAATTCTGCAAAATCATATATGGAGTACCCATAGTCATGTCTGGAGTACCCACACTCGAGTACATTGTTCCATGTATTATGCAAAATGATGTCTTGAGTGCCCGCACTAGAGTACAATATGTGAAGAGTTATGCAAAATCATGTCTGCAGTACCCAAAATCATGTCTCAAGTACCCACACTCGAGTACATTGTGCCAAGAATTCTGCAAAATCATGTCTAGAGTACCAATAATCATGTATGGAGTACCCAGATAGCACAAACTTGCATAATGGCATGGAGTACACATAATGAAGCACTCCACACAAAAAAAAGTTCTATGCTTCCTTTTAATTTTTATTTCCTACATATTATTCGCAAATGTATTGCTATGCCTTCTCATCCAATGTTTTAGTGTATCCGATGAAACAGATTGTTGTATCCAGCAGCTTCAACACATGTTGTTCATAACATTGTGTAACGCTTCACAGTGGGTGATGTTCCAAGGAATGACCACTTACGGTGTAAAAGTAAGCCATACATGACACACAAGAGAGCCCTAATGGGTGGTTTGCAGTATTGGCATACTGATATTAAGAGTAACACCAGAGTAACATTTGGTGAACTATTTAAGGGTTTCAATTCATGTACTACATCCATTTCTACATCCCCTTGTCACCAACATTATTCACAGAAGTTGCTATTCAACCACAAGCAATACAATGATCAAAGGTGACCAAGTACCAATGCCTTATGTCCACATGCAAGACAATGGAGACAGGTCACATGAGGCAATCCACTCTTGCACGTACACCGGCAAATTATGGACCCAGCGGATGACGTCACAAGCTGCACACGGGCATGCATCTCTAGACTCTACAACATCATAAAACACCTCATATGCTTCACCACATGATATCTGACTATGTTGACATGCCCCCACATTGAAACGTTGCAGTCTAAACCGCCCCCTAACAGAGAGTCCCCTTCTGCTGCTCCAGGATCTTGACCTTGACGATGCTTGGACAGGGATGAGTAGAATAGCCCTCCTGATCTGCAATCACAGAGCGGATGAAAGCTAGTCAACACCGCGGTACAATGTTAACATGGTTAATTCATTGCTATGCACATGGTACTTTCAATCAACTAATGTTCAACACATAATGGCAATGCATAGGGTTCATGTGCAAAAGCAATGAACTTATTACCTTCACAGTGCTCCGATGCCCGGCAACATGTCAAGGTCTGGAAGCCCCATCTCGGGAACTAGCTCGTCGACCATGGCATACTGTCGACAGAATGCAGCCTCCTCTGCCTCATGCCTTGCCCTCCTTGTCTCCTCCTCCGAGTCATGCTCCTTGTCTGAAGTCGCAGAATCTGTCCATTCTGAGCTGCAGTCATTTGCTAGAGCGGGCCTGGCTACTAGTACCTCGTTGTTCCCCTGCTCTTCTGAACCGTCCTCCTCGTACTCATTCTCATCTTGGCCCCCCCCTTCTCCCTCACCGTTTGCCATCTGCTCCTGTGTTAGGTCACCATCCACAGGTTCCACCTCAGTTGTTGCTCCTGTAGTCGCTACACCAGTGCGTGCTCTTGTAACGCCTTCCATGTCTCCTGCATCTACAATGGCCCCTACAGCATCCTCAGCCCCCGTGGCTGCACCTACCTGCAGTGCTCTTAGCTCTGCCGCTGCATCCATCTGTGTCGGTGTTGCCGCGGGTGGGTTAGTGTAGCGTTTCTTTGGGTGGCCCTTCTAGCCACATTGATCATAGATGTAGCTTGCGCGTAGTAGATCGCCCCCCCGCTTGCGTTTGCCTTGCGGCCGGCCCACTACACGCCCGCCTGGTGCCTACCAGCCGGGCCCGGGGGGGCCCTCCTCACGGTCTCGTTCCGGCCCGGCTAGCTTCAACGCCCTCAGGTTCACGCCCGGCATTGGTTGGCCATAGCAGCGCTTCCACGCGGCAATGTTGTACGCCATGTTGGTGTACTTGTCTTGGGTCACCTCGTTCCCCAGCAACACAGCACATGCGTGCACACACGGGATGCCAAACTCTTCATAGCGGCCACAGCTGCCCTTCCGCATGCGGTAGTCCACCTGTAGCGGTACGGCCCTGCTGCCTGTGACCGTGGCCACGAGGTTCTCGGTGTACACGACCTCGTAGTCTTGTGCCGCCAAGCAATTATGTTGGAGCGCCTTTCCGAGGGTGGTCACACACTTCCTCTGCTGTTCGCTGCCCATGTTCATGTTGTGTGCCAGTTTTCTGTCTGTTGCAAACAACTAATGTATGAAGGGGTAAAGACAAGCGAAGCAGTGGAACCGGAACAGCTTGCGTGCCTCGATGATCCGTGCGTTGAGCGACTCTGTAGCATTGCTAGTGGTGTGGCCGCCACACCCGGGTGGTCCATAGAAGCGGCTCCAGCAACGCAACGGGATCCCTCCCATCTCGCCATCTCCAAGGACGTAGCATGCATTGCCCTGATTTGTCTGCATGAGCTCCATGCTGAGCTTGTCGTAGTCCTCTCGCTCATATGCGTGTGCCATCCGCCAGAAGATGTCCGCTGCTTGCTTGCTGTACGCCACGCGGATGTTCTCCTTGACGTGAAACGTGCACTACCTGTGGTTGGCCTGAGGGAGGAGCTTCGGCATGGCGGCGAGGAGGTCTGTATCATAGTCACTGATGATGATGGTGCCGCCTTCGCGCAGGGTCCAGTACGCATTAGACAGCCAGAGCACAAACCAACCCCTGTTATCTTCGTCCTCTTTGCTGACAAGAGCATAGGTCATTAGCACGTTGTTGTTTGCATAAAAAAACTGGGCAATCAGAAGCACCAATTCGTACCCGTTTTTTAGAAACGTGCCATCCAGGGTGACGATACGTTGCACGTGAGGCTAGGCCTTGCGACAGGCATCGGGCACCACAAAGCATCGACAAAAGTGCTTGGCCTTCTGCTCCGCAACGGCGATGGTGCCAGGGTCGACTCGCATGATCTGCAAGTGTGAATGCAATGAGCCCAACAGTCAATCTGGCAGCTTTAAAAAAATGGCCCAGCATGTCAACATACCGGTACATGAAGGGAGGAATCACCTATGCACAGTAGGTGGGAAAGAAAGCCCAGGAGGGTCACTTCTCCCCCATGATTTCCTCTTTGGCCTTGTCCCTCACCCTCCAGATGACCTGGTAGTCCACTTTCTCGTGTGTGACAGCTTCGACGACCGCGCATAGGGCTTTGGCGTCCGTGGTTGGGTTTCGGGCCACCTTGTCCCGGATACGTTGCAGGACCCACATCATTGTGCGCGCTGGGTTCCCCTTCGTCCGGGCCGGGGTGCACTTATGTCTATCCACGTATATGGACACCGTGCAGCTGTTCGACTTGCTCGACATGCGAGCATGGATTACCCACTGGCATCCGTCGCTTTTGCGATTTCAACAACGGAAGAAAATTCGACCGGGTTCAGACCTCTCCCACTTTAGAGGGAAACACTGCTTGACTGTGTAATCTTCAATGCCGTAGCGGCACTCCTCCATCGTCTGAAATTCTATGCCACCGGGGAACACCGCACCATCACCGTTGTCATCCTCATCCGAGGGGCCTGCACAACAACACCAGCGACAAAATCTAACTACATGTTCATACATGGAGGACTGTGGCAGCACATATCAGGGACAAGGGCTTACGATTGTGCAAGGGTACTATGGGCTTGCAGGGTGGGCATTGTTCTTTACGCAACTTCCAATTCAGTATTGTAGCAGGCCCTCCTAGCAGACTCTCCAGACCAGAAATTGCACGGGCCATGATGGGAGACAAAGCGGATGTACCACATACCACTGGGAGGGTAGTACCGTTCGGGACGAACCCGCACTGCTTTACCACCTTTGTACGTTACGGGTTCCGGGTCGGGGGATCTGGGGGTCATAGATGCCAACATTTCAGCTTCTTGCTGCTTCTTCCATTTTTCGCGCTCTCTCGTGTCGTCATTACACACAAGAAATGACCGCACGTGCATGGGGTCGACATAGTCAACCGTTGGGTCGGCAGATAGGGGATCGAGGTAGTGGGGGCCATGCGAGAGTTGCATGCGAGCGCTACGTGTGCCGCAGTCAGTTTGCCGAGCTTTGCTCGACAAAACCAGCAAAGTTGAGGCCGCCATGTGGCCAGAACGAGGGCATGTTGGATAGAAAATCAAAGACATGTACCATGCCCCCATGACCCTGACTTACCGAGTGCAAGGATGCCAGCCGGGGGCACGGGAACGACGCAAGAGCGGGACGGGCGTCCAGGCTGCCTAGGCGAGAACGATGCAACATGCAACATAGAATGATGGACGTGGGGGACCCCTGCCAGGTGCAGCCTGCGGAGTAACCCGACCCGGGTGCAGTTGTCCACAATTGGAGGTAGAGGAGGGGGGGGGGGG
>SZWC01001801.1:165014-191197 GCA_023375785.1 Penium margaritaceum | reverse complement strand
TTTTTTTTTAACAGGGTGGAGGACACACTATTGGACTATGTGTGCCTCGCTTCAAACCCGTGGTGGACCGAGGTGGCTCAAAGCCAAACCTCCTTCACCCTTCTTTTTTTTTTTTTGGAAAAAGGGGGAGGACAGGCAATGTTAAACAGGACCAGCTGTCTGATTCAAGTCATAGATTGGCAGGTTGGAGACAGGATTGGAAACTAGAGTAGAAATTGCAAGGTAGAAATCACTTTTTGCAAAATAGCCACAGAATGAAAGTCAAATAGTGAAGAAAAATTGCTTGAACTGGTAGTGCCCGATTTTACGGACCCAACAAAAAAAACGGCGCAGGAAACGGAGGACCGGAGGCCAAGTTATGGCTCTCCCTACTCCTTTCTGCTTGGAGAAACCGGGACAGACGGGTCCCTTGTTCTTCTTGCGTTGGGCGCCCGTAAAAAAAAATGTTGAAGGCTCCTGGCTCGCCCCTTGTGCCTCCCCTGCTGCTGTAGTAAGGGGTTGATGCGGCAGNTTGCTGGTCCAGTAGCCCTTTGTGAGAGTAATGCTGTGCGGAAGTAGGTTGGGTTGGTGGAGGTGGGGTGTGCGCGCATGGAGGTGGTGGAGTATTGGCACCTCTGGGCGGCGTTCCACCAGCACCACCACGAGGTCACCTGCTGCTCGTCGACTAAGTCACCACTCCTCGTGGTGTGTGAGGATTCTCACGACAGAGTGGAGACAAGGGCGATGTCAGCGGGTCGACCTAGCTCTGATGCCAATGTAAAGCGAGGTGCTCAAACTTAGCGTCGAAAGGCCTCGGGGAGCTCGGAAAAGTTTGCGTTGTAAAACTGAATGACCGTTCTCCTCGTCGGAGTGGTCTTTTCCTCGCCCGAGTCGTCATGGCTCGCCACGCCTTTCGAAGCTACGTTGATGTTTCTTTACAAAGTTATGATTCGTTCATTATTTGTAATTATTTATGTATTCCGTTAGAAAGAACGGTGGAAACTTCGTGACCGTATTTTCTGTCGAGATGGTCGTTTGGATTCGATTTCCACTATTTCCTTCACGCGTTTGTGTCAAGCTTGATGTGACCTCAGGGTGTCGGTCGCAGAACAGTGTCCAAAAGACTGTTGCAATCAGGTAATGATCGCGACAGTCTTTCTTGACTGTAAATTTTAGGTTCCGTTTTCCAAAAACTTGTTGTGTTACATGGAAGGACTTCTCTAAGTCGCCACTATTCTCGCTCGACAATATCTAAGACGACCCCATTCTGAGAAACATGACTACGTAGCCCCCATTCTGGAAACTTAATGGCAGGCCGACCCCACTTGTGGTGCTACCGGTAATCATGGCTACCACGCCCAGTACGCATAAACAATTGGGCAAAGAAATGCGAGCTGATTGGCTTGCGAATCTCACAGACGTGAGGTGACTTTTCTAGATCACGATGATGGTAGGTGCTTGTTTCGGTTGCCAACAAATAATAGATGTCGATGTAACAGCTCTAGGCTACTTTGCGACTAAATTCTGAACCCAAAATTATGCCCTCATAAATTTTGTTCCAAAGAGCCCGAGTGACTGGCCGCCTCAGCAATTTCGGACAAGACGCGTCACGGCGAAATGCACACGGTCGTCATAAGGCATCTTTGCAAACATACAACCTCAAACCCAATCGATCCACGTGGCACACCCACATACAATCATGACCCTAGCGACCAACTAGAGTGGAGGAGGAGTGACGCGATGGATCTTCCATCACGACACTCCTCTTGCCTTAAATCCACATGAATCGTATGTTGGGGGCTAGGGTCTGTTGGTTTTTCTACGTCGCTCATATACTCTGTTGTGTCCTCCCGGCTTGTGTACATCGCAGTGCAGATGACTAACGGCGAGACTTGACGCTGCTGGAGTGTCGTCCGGTGGAGCCAACGCACGCTCAGGCCTACATGCAGTTCGCTGGAGTCTCCTCCCTGCGTCAACGTGCTCAGCTCCATCGGCAGGCTTCCTTGGCGGTTGAGCCGCTGGCGGTCACTACCACCGCAGTGGCTGTCTGCATGCGTGCAGCGCTGGATCTGACTATGCTATTGTGTCTACAGCGTCATGATTTCCCATGTTTCATGTTACGTGGCACAGTTTGGCACAATGGACCTTCGTAGGCACTGCCTGGGTTTGGGCAACCATAACTCTTTGCTACTGTTTTTCTAGTTGTTTCTGACCACATGACTACGTTCGCAGCGTCAGTATTATGGTATGGTCCAGTTTTCAGGCAAAACGAACGACGCCCGGGTTTTGGGCTGTCGGCCGTCCGGCAAGGCTCTCTGAGAAAACCCTGCCTGCCAGAAAATAGGTATATGATTGTTTTTTGATTGGCTGGTTAGCTAGCAACAAGCTCTACAAAGCTAAGGGTCAGCTAGAACTTAGAGGGGTCTCCCATTGTTGTTTATTCTTCGCTCCTAATCAGTTACTCCCAATTTACAACTGCTTTCTATCCCTAACACCGACGTGCACATTTCTCAGTAACAAACCCGGAGCATCCAGACTTAGACTCTAGAGCAACGGACTGAGGGGGTAGCAGACTAAGCAACAAACGTGGAATCTAGCACGCTGCATCAATGACGCTGCTGCCCCAACCTGCTGCCTAGTGTTTCCAACTTGGTATAAGAGCCAGAGCGTAGCAGCAGCAGCAGAAGACTGGCGTACAAGTGCCAGAAAACGCCAGTCGACCCCCATACATGTAGTGCAGGGGAAATGCTGTCGGATTTTTTCTGGCAGCATTGACTACCCTGGTGGCGGCGTCATAACTTTTCCCACGACCACTGGGCCTACAGAAATGCTGCCAATTTTTTTCGGTAGCACTGACCTCCACACATGACGCGAGGAGGTGAGCGGCCAGCGTTGTCAGGCATTGCGACAATGACACACAGTGACCAGGTGTAATCGTGCTCCGAGCAGTAACAACGGCAGTAGCTTACAACAGTAATGAGCAGTGGCAACAGCAGCCTGCAACAACTGTGCTCAGTAGCAACAGCCGGCAGTAGCAACAGCTCGCGAGACCTTGTAGCAGCAGCAGCCCGCAGCGGCTTGCAGTACCAGTAGGGCATAGCAGCAGCAGCAACCTGCGGGAGCAGCAGCAGTAGCCAGCAGCAGCCAGTAGCAAGTAGCAGCAGTAGCCGGTTGCTGTAGCAGCAGTAGCCGGCTGCTGTAGCAGCAGCACCCAGCAGGAGCCAGTAGCAGCCCGTAGCAAGCAGCAGTAGCACCTGTAGCAACAGTCGGCCGCAGCTGTAGCAAGAGCCAGTCGCAGTCCACTACAGCAACAACTACAACTCGCAACAGCAGCAGCTGCATAGTAGTAGCAATAGCAGCGGCTGCTACAGTTGAATCCCAACAGCAGCAGCAGCATCCGCACCAACGTAAGCAACAATAGTAGCACCTGCAGCTGTAGCAGCAATAGGAGCAATAGTAGCAGCTACGACGGCTACAGGAATAGCAGCAGTAGCCGCAACTACACTAGCTAACATCCTGTGGCAGACACAACAGCGACTTCAGGAACAACCACTATTGACACAAGTAGCATTTCAGTTGACATCGTTCCTGACGTCACTACTGACGTCATCAACAAAAAAAGGACAACTCTGTAGATAACGAAGCAGCACCTACTATAGTCAACCATCTCAAGTTGACATAACTACTGATGTCACTAATGACGTCAACAGCATAAAGAGAAAAAAACACATAGGAGGGTGGAACAAAGGGGGCCAACAGACATTGCCACTAGCCCCAATGGGGAGGGGTCCTCCTTTGGTGGGGGGACCCCTCGTCCCCCTTTCGTGTAGCAGCTGCAGCAGCTGCAGCAGCAATATTAACAGCAGCATTAGCAGCAATAGAAGTAGTAGTAGTAGCAACAGTCATAGTAGTAGCAACAGTAGTAGTAGCATCGGCAGCGTCAGCAGCAACAGCAACAGGAGCAGTAGTAGCAGCAACAGCAACGCCAACACCTTATAGGCTCTGTCATTGGTTCCTCTAATGCGACAGATCCACTCGGCGCTTTGTGCTAGTAGCTCTCAACATTGACACAGCAGCTTAGTGGCACTACAGCTGCCGCCACCCTTGCCGTTGCAACAGTCTTAGTAGCAACATCAGGAGCTGTCGCAATAGCTTCAGCAGCCACCACCGTTGTAGCAGCAGCCGTCGCTATAGCAGCCGCACAAATGTCAACAAGCACCATTCACCCCACCAGGATATGCAAGCCTTGCCGTTTCCCTTACCACGTAGTACTTAGCACAGCAACACACCCTACGCCAACAACAGATGGTGACGTCAATCCTAGGCCCCACTCTGGGTGCCGGGCGCAAGCCAATGGACTTCAAAACCCCACCGTCGCCGCTTCAGGGTAGCGACCAGTTCCAGAGCTGGGAGCTGAGCTTCCGGATCTGGGTACAGGACGAAAGTCTGTGGCCTTACTATGTCCTCCCCTTTGACTCCACCGAAGCTGACTTGGTCTACGACTCCAGTCGCGCCGTGTATGCTCTCAACCCTATCACCCCTCCAACCACATACCTCGATCTTGAGCCGTTCCTTGGCGACCCCACCACTGGTACCCTCCCTAACCCAGCAGCTGCTTGGCTCGTACTCACGCACCCTCATCGCCTATTCAATGATGCTGAGACTAGCCGCCTACTCCGGGAGTTCAACTCCCTTCGCATGACGGAGACCGAGACGGTCACCTCTTATTGGCAGCGCGTAGAGGATCCTCTCCGCCACCTTAGAGACGCCGCGCCACCCCCTCTCTCCGCGCTTCTGACCATCAAGCGCGGCGCCAACACCACCTTCTCCGACGTCTTTGTCCACTACTCTCATGACTTTCTCGCCTGGATGGCTGTCCCGGGTACCCTCATGCCCTGGGCATACGAGCTCTTCCTCTGCATCGAGGCGTTTCACATCCATCGTACGATGTCCCTCGTCTCCCCAGCCTTCGCCTCTCCTATTGTCACCTCAGTGACTATCGCTGCCCCAGTAGCAGTAGCATCTTCCGGTGCCCTCTCATCTGGCAAGAAGAAGCAAAGGGGCAGGAAGGGCAAAGAGACTCAGCAGCAGACTAGCGGAGCAGGCAGCGCCAGCCTCGTCTGCCACAACTGTGGCCAGTCAGGACACGGGTGGTACACGTGTCCACTGTTGACTGACAACGTGTCATCACGACCATGCGGTGCTAGCACAAGCGCCGCCATGCCACCAGTGCTATGACTGTTGCTGCTCCTGTCGCATCCGCAATGCCCGTAACGACCTCACCGCAGCTTTCTCCACAACCGTCCGCACCTGCTGCTCGGTCCCCGGCGCCTTCCCTTCCCTTCCTGGACTCCGGCACCATCACACCGCAGTCGGTCTACTCCGTTGGACCCTCCGCCCGTGACCGCCAGCTGGAGCAGACCATCGCCTTCTAGCTCGGCCTTCTTTGCCCTCCTCCCAAGGGAAGTGTGAGTTGCGCTGCCGCTTGTTCCTCTCCACCTTGCATGACAGAGTCGGTGTTGTGATCATGACTTGTATCCCCGTCCGTCCCGTCCTCTGCCATGTCCTATCCTCCCGCTCCTCTCCAAGACAATGTCGCCTGGCTAGATGACTAGAACTCCCGGTTTGCGCCTCTGTCCACGTCGTCAGCGTCGCTCGCCCATTGCCATGTGACTGTCAATGACCTGGCCACACCGGTCCAGGATCCGTCAAAAACCTCGATCATCGACTCCGGGGCCACGCATCACATGACGGCCTCACGCGAGGCCTTCAGTGTTTTTGGTCCTGTCACCGATGTCACCAGGGTTCGGATGGGATCTGGTCACGTATTGCCCGTTCGTGGTGTTGGCGTCGTTCGTTTCCGTGGTCCAGCAGGTGATGTCTTCTTAACTGATGTTCTCTTCATCTTTGGCCTTGAGTTCAACCTCCAGTCTTTCACCTCCTTTGATTGCATGAATATGGACGTCCTGCATTCACGTGGTGTGGGCACTGCGTCGTTACGCCCGTCCGGTCGTGTCGTTCTGCATGCCACCGCCCGTGGCAACTTGTGGCATGTGCCACGCCTGTCCGCTCCCACCTCTGTCTCCTCCTCATTGGCAGATATTGGCCACGTGTTTGTCACTAGCACCTTGTCTCCGTAGCACACGCGTCTCTTGCATTGCTGCCTCTGTCACATCCACTCTGTCGCTGTTGACAGCATGATTTGCACACATTCGACCACAGGTCTTGACTTAGCCTCCTTTCCTCTCCCACGTTCCACAGAGTGCATTGACTGTGCTCAAGGCAAGATGCACCATTTCATCTACCCCATCTCTGCCTCTCGAGCGTCCGCCCCGCTCGACCTCGTTTACTCTGATGTCATGGGTCCCCTCCCGACAGAGTTAGTCGGTGAGTACGGTCGTTATGTCGTGACCCTTACGGACGGCTACTCTTGCCTTTGCTGGGTCTTTTGCCTGCGGCAGAAGAGTGACGTTGCTCCCACAATTCGGGACTGTCTGGTCCGCGCTGAACGTGAGTGTGGTCACCCTCTCCGCTGCTTCCATTCTGATCATGGGGGTGAGTTTCTGGGGGAGACAACACTCTTCCTCGCCTCCCATGGTGTCCATCATGAGACGTCGGTACCTTACACGCTAGCCCAAAACGACGTCTCTGAGCAATGGAACCGCACCATGGCTGATGTCTTTCGCACCATCCGAGTGAAATCTGGCATCTCTGACGGCTTCTACTTTGAGACGATGACCTACATGACGTGGGTCTGGAACCAGACTCCCCACGGACCCATTCCTTGTCATTCCACCCCATACGAGCACTGGTGTGGAGAACGCGCCGACTTGCGTTTGGCCATGTCTGGGACTGCGTCGCCATCATGTGGTTGCCTGCCTTGCACCAAGGTGGCAAGCTCAAGCCTCGCGGTCATCCGTGCACCTTCCTCTGCGTCTCGCGCCAGACAAAGGCATGGCGTTTTTTTTGGATCCCGCTCGTCACTGCATCGTCGAGTCTCGCGATGCCCTCTTCTTTGAGGACCTCTTTCCCTGTGACCTTACTTGCTTCGGCACGTTGATGTTCCTCCCGTTGCGTGGGGGAGTGGTGGGTCCATCCTTCATCCAACCGCGTCCGGGCATTCCATCGTCTGTGCTTGCGGGCCCACCTTTGCCAACTGCCCCATCCGTGTCCGCCAACCCCTCCAGGCCGACTGCCCTATCTATGTCTGCCAGCCCCTCCTGGCCAGTTGCCCCGACCATGTTTCCCAGCCCCTTAGGGCCAGTTGCCCCGTCTGTGTCCGCCAGCCCCTTAGGGCCGGCTGCCCTGCCCGTGTCTACGAGCCCCCTAGGGCTGGCCGCCCTGCCCATGTCTACCAGCCCCTCAAGGCCAGTCGCCTTGCCCGTGTCTGCCAGCCCCTCAGGGCCGACTGCCTCGGCCGTGTCTGTCAGCCCTTCAGGACCGACTGCGCCGTCCGTGTCTGCCAGCCCCTTAGGGTTGGCTTCCTCGTCCATGTCTGCCAGCCCCTTAGGACCGGCTGCCATGTCCGCGTGCGACAGCCCTTCAGGCCCGATTGTCACATCTGTGTCTGCCGGCCCCTCAAGACCGGCAGCCTCATCTGTGTCTGCCGGCCCCTCAAGGCCGGCTGCCTCGTCTACATCGGCACGCTACACACGTGGTCCAGGCGGGAGCCTCAGACGTAGGCCAATAGTTGGTACTTACGCCATCTCCGCACGTCCTCTCACCCCACGACACCCTATCATTCCACGAGAGTCCTCACCTCATGTTAGATCCACTCCCACGGTCGTGAGTGGGGACCCTGGCACCAAGGCACTTGGCTTGGCCACACTGTTAGTCATCGACAACCTACATCTAGGGTCAACTCTGGGCTATGCCCTGCTCCATCAAGAAGATGAGTATGCCGTTGCGGCCACGCTCACGCGGATGCCACCAGGGGCACGTGACACGCACACCCTCACTGTCCACTCCACTGAGCGACCAGAGGACCGAGCCACCCTACTTGAGGCTCGGACGTCTCCTGAGGCCGCTCACTGGGAAGCCGCATGTGCCGTCGAGCTAGCCTCCATTCCGTAACATCACGTCTATGAGCTCGTCGACCTTCCCCCGAGCCGCAAGGCCATCGGCACCAAGTGGGTTCTCTAGCGAAAGTGGAAGCCAGTCGGGTCTCTAGACAAGTACAAGGCCCATCTCATGGCCAAAGGGTTTGCTCATGTCCCTGGGATCGACTATGATCCGATCTTCGCCCCAGTCGGTCGGTTCTCCACCAGCTAGGCGTTGTTGAGCCTGGTTGCCCAACATGGGTGGGAACGACATCAGATGGATGTGAGCAACGCCTTCCTCCATGGCTCACTAGAGTGCGAGGAGGTCTATATGATGCAACCTCCAGGCTTCGACGACGGCTCTGGCAAGGTCTGCAGGCTACGGAAGGCCCTCTATAGCTTGAAGCAGTCACCGCGCTGCTGGAACCAGGAGATCAGTCGTACGCTTCTAAGCGGCGGCCTCCTTTGCAGCTTTGCCGACCCCTTGCTATGCATCAGCCCGTGAAATCAGACCCTCGTCGTCGTCTTGGTCTATGTCAACGATCTGCTCATCGCATCACCAAACACAACTTCCATCCAGCGGGTCAATGACCTACTACACGATGCCTACCTGATTAAGGACCTCGGGTGAACGCGAGTCTTTCTGGGCATGGAGCTTGAGCATGGTAGCTCCGCAGGTACATTGCATGTCCATCAAGCCGCCTATGTCCATACCCTGTCCGGGCGCTTCGCCGAGGACCTGGCCCTTGTGTTAGAGCATCCTCACCCATGTTGCCTAGTGGTTAGGCATTGCTCAAGAGTTCTAATCCAGTTGTGGTGGGGGAGCTAGTAGACGTTTCTCTGTATTTGCGCGTCAGCGGGTCACTGATGTTCCTGACAACGACGCGCACAGACATTGCGTTTGTTGTCAACCTCCTAGCTCAAGTCTCATAGGAGCCACGTCACCTCCACTTTGGGGCTGTGATCCGAGTACTCCGCTATGTCGTCTTGACTCCACGACAGGGTCTCATGTTCCGCCGATACCCGTTTGTTGTCGCAGTGGGCTACATCGATAGTGACTAGGTCAACAATTTGGATGGTAAGAGTCGCATAGGTTGGATCTTTCTCATTGGCGGCACGGCGGTGTCCTCGTGCAGTGGCAAGAAAGGGTGCATTATATGCAGCACTGTTGAGAATGAGTACGTAGCCCTTGGTTCAGGCGCATGTGAGGGTGTGTGGTTGCGTTGTCTGTAGTCCGAGTTGCGTCAGTCTGTCGCATCCATCATGCTACACTTTGACAATGAGAGTGCCACGGCCATTGCTGACAATGACGGCGTGCATCAAACATGCACAAAGCAAATCAATGTTGAGTATCACTATGTGCGTTCATTGTTGAAAAACGACAGTATTGGCATTGTGTGGGTTGAGACAGCATGGCAGTTGGCTGACTTCTTCACCAAGGCACTGAAGCACTAGTCATTCAAGTAGACTGTGAGTTCAATCGACATGCGTCCATTAGTTGCGCTTTTTGTCCTGGCCCGCGTCTCATTGTGCCTTTAGGGAGTCTATCTGTTGAATGTGATACTGCTTGCCTATGTGCACTACGCTTGTGAGTCATGGTGGAGTGTTGTTGTTTTTTTTTTTTTTTTTTCGCGTCTCTCATGTACTCTGTTGTGTCCTCCCGACTTGTGTACATCGGCATGCAGATGACTGACGGTGAGACTTGATGATGCTGGAGTGTCGTCCTTTTGAGCCGACACATGCTAAGGCCTACAAGCAGTTTGCTTGAGTCTCCTCCCTGCGTCAATGTGCTCAGCTCCATTGGCAGGCCTCACTGGGGATCGAGCCGCTGGCGGTCATTGCCATCTCAGAGGTTGCCTGCATGCGTGCAGCATTGGATCTGACTTTGCTATTGTGTCTGCAGCGTCATGCTCTGCCATGTTTCATGTTGCGTAGCAGTGTTTGGCAAAATGGACCTTCGTAGGCACTACCTGGGTTCGGACAGCCATAACTCTTCGCAACCATTTTGGTAGCTGTTTCTGACCGCATGACTACGTTCGAAGTGTCGGTGTTATGGTATGGTCTAGTTTTCAGGTAAAACGGATGACGCCCCGGTTTTGGGCTGTCGGCCGTCTGGCAGGGCTCACTGAGAAACCATGCCTGCCAGAAAATAGGTATAGGACTAGTTTTTGATCGGCTGAGTAACAAGCTTTATAGAGCTCGGGGGCAGCTAGAACTTGGAGGGGTCTCCCATTGTTGTTTATTCTTTGCTCCTAATCAGTAACGTTTAGATTACAGCTGCTTTTTTGGCACAAATACAGGCACGCGCATTTCTGAGTAACAAACCCAGAGCATCCAGACTTAGACTATAGAGCAACAGACTAAGGGGGCAGCAGACAGAGCGTCGGGCGTGGAAGCCAGCATGCTGCATCAACAAGGCTACTACCCCAACCTGTTGTCTAGTGTTTCCAGTTGGGTCGATGTGGTCTCTAGCCCGTAGATTATTCTACGACCAAGTACACCCCGGGACACTAGCCACATGTCCCCGAAAGACACTGTAATTATTAACGGACCGTTTTTAATTCTAAAAATGGCCTGTACACTACATTCCCCCCCCTTTGCTTTGAATCGTCCCGGTTCGTCTTTGCTAACCAAGGATTGATCATCGCGTACTTCATGATGCAAACCATTCAACAAGAAGCACAAACAATATTACACATGTGAACTCTTTTCATCTGCAACACGGTTGCGTCACGTTCACGCACAATCAACCACACACAATTGGTTTTTGTGAGTCTGATCATTCGCGCACAGCATCTAGTGTTGATCGCGTGATCCCTTGGCTTTTACCAAGATGAGATACGTACAATCCTTGTACGTTCTTCACAATTGTGCATGGGTCTTCACCGAAGACTCATCACACATGTGTATCGTTGGCATGGTCGATGCCTTTTGGGAAGTACATTGTCAATAGTGTCTTGCCAGTTTGGAAGTGGGTACATAGAATAAAATTCTCCACATTTTTTGTGGTACATGTTTAGCAAACTGCTGTGTTGACACCTCCTCCCCCTTTGCGAGGGGCGTCTTTTTGACTAATTAACCAGGCATCCCCGCAAAAACCGTCCGGGTCTATACAACACTTCCTACGTCGTCGCACATGATCTCTTTTGAGGGGATGTTGCCAAGGTGGTACCTCCCACCAACATTGTTAGTACGTGCAACCGAGTATCTAGACATCAGTCCTCTCGGGTCGCAACCACGCGTTCATGACCACATGTAGGCCTATTAGACCTCTTTCAGCACTTGTGGGTTGGTTGGCTGAACACAACCAAGCTCCACTAAGCCCATGCAACTCGCATGCTAGCTTTTTCTTAGGGTTGGGAGGCCCTAGTATCCTAAGACATGGTTGCTGAGCACACTTTCTTTTTCGTTCAAAGATTGCACTTATCTTTGAAGGAGGCAGCATTGGTCGTCACACATGCGCAATTGCCATCAAACTCCATCATTAGATACGACAATGCTCCGACCTAGATGATCTTGGTCTCAACCATCATCCCCTCATTTTTGTCTGAAATGGATACCGTTGGCTGCCGCTCGTGTCCCTATCAAACCACACTACTTTTGAACTACGTTCACTGAGATAACCAATCTCAATGATCATGGGTTCTATCCACAAACAAAGTGTTCATTATACGGTATTCTCCAAATAGGTGTACCATGATCACAATCATTGCTGTACAAGTTGGACGAACACCTTTCAGGTGTCAATTCCATGTGATTGTGATCAAACACCTCTAAATCACATCTGGTGAGCCTGGAACAACCCGTTCCAATCCTTCTGTGCTTATGTCATCACGGATTGTGTTTGCCAAGTCACAATAAAACATGTTGCATCAATGTCTTCTGTTGTGTGCGTTCGGTACTTCAACTCAACAGAGTGTTTTCCATATGCCTCACCCAAGGCACTTGTAAAGGGGATCGTCCTCATTGAAGACATTCGACAAACAACCACTGTTGTGGATACTACCACAGTGACATCCAAAACAGATTGTACTTTCATTCAGCAACGTACTTCAATTGAACCATCTCCAGAGCCAAGGGAGTTCAGTCGCTGTACCATGACCTTCCGGGTCATCAAAACATAGTTTGACTACACCGTAATCGTTCTGATCTCTCTTAGATATTGGTTTTGTTCCAAAAAGTTGGATAGTCGGTGCTACACCATGCCTTTGGTATGATCATAATCCATCCACATGATGTTTGAAGAGTGTGACGTACACGACTAGTGTGCCGTGTGACGATGCCCTCAACCTTGAGACGTTTCTTCAAACATGTAGAGAATTTGTTGAGAAACATCGTTTCTGAAGGCCCATCTTGAAGATTCCTCATATCCACAATTAGTTATGACACACGGGTCATTATTTTGCTTCAATGTTCATTATGACTCGTTATGTGGTCGGTCAGACCATTATGATGTAAGTGCGAACACATTATTAGCTTAAAGCTATCGGCTTACAGATCGTCTCCACGGTCTTAAGCTTTGAGCGCAAAACCTAGACCTTGATGTGATCCCAACTATGATGTAGTTGGTTTGTAGAAATCTATGAGATCGTCATAGTTCTTTGGAGCACCATTAGTAGAAAATGATTGTTGCTCGTTTTCTCTAAAATGGATTTTCATCAAACCGTGGATGAATTTATGTCATCGACATCGGTTCACGTACTTTTGCTTCTCAATTTCCATGACATGTTCACTCACTGAGTGATGATAGAGTGAAGCTGTCCCCTTTAAATTTGTTCACTTTCGACATTTGGTCAATCTTGTCATACGCCATATTTGACTCTTGCGATCTTTGGCCACCGCACTGTGGCGTCTAAAATGAATGAGGACCCATCAAAGAGTCTCCGCCCATCTCTGGCACATGAAAAACCCCCACTGGCAATAATCCTTATCCTTTGAACAAGGTTGTAAGTACACTCATGTATCTTCTTATCGTCCATTCCAGTCAGGTAGCACAATTTTCATCCATCACTCGCCAAGTGGTACGATGTCAATGGTTTTTCCATTAAGTATTGATTCAGGGATGTCATCCTTGACACGTTCAATAATGGACCAATGTCTGTATCGTCCACGAATAATGATGCACAGAACCTCCAAAAGGTACTGACGCAGCTTGTATAGGCTCTGTACAGACAAAACGATGTCAATCCTTGAGCATTGAAGTCGGCGTGCTAATACACCAAGTCTGTTTAACGTCTCATGACATGGTCATGAAACGGACTATGTCATGAAACGATCATAGCTCTCTTTCAATATTGTAGCGCAGTGGGACGTGCAACAGTCATAGCACTCGTCTTGCGCCCACGGAACTACTAGTTTGGTGAAATGGTGTTGCCATTTTATCCAAGACATCAGCTAACATTGTCAGCTTGTTGAGTTTTCACAAAATCATTATGATCATTCGTTCATCCGACTTACCCATAACTTTATGTCGTGTTCAACACATCAACAGTTGGCGGATAAGGTTTTTCTGCATGTCATGCACGTTTTCTATGCTTGCCATGTATCCAATTTCATGTGGCTGAAGTACCATGGTATGAATAGCATACCTTGATCCACTGAAAAGAGGGTTGTCTCCAGCACTTGGTCATGCCATGTGACCTCCTGTGGTCATGCAAGCTGTGCATGTTCTGGAACTCAACTGGGCCTTTGTAGCACGTTCCATCAATGGATATGGAGGAGTTTGTCCACCTTTGGCATGGTCCAAATAGGGAGAAATCATCCTCGTCACTCGTGAGTTCCGTCCAGGTCGTGGAAAACTGTTGGTTTTCCTCCTTCTTGGGCCTTGGAATGGAAAAGAAAATGAAAATGAGGACCACTAGTTTTTGGGAGATATCAACTAGAGCTCTTAGATTTTTGCGTCAAAACCCATGGTCAACTTGACCACACACTTGGGTACGACCACAAACGTTCTCACCGTTTTGAACGTTTTTTGTAAACGGTTTACATAGAATTCCTCAACTTGAGGATCTATGAAAAATGAATAAAATTATGGCACAACAAGTGCCTTTTTTTGGTTTGATGCTTGGAATCTTCCAAGCGTCACTAGGTGGTGTGTTGGGAAAACTATTCGGCCTTCCCTTTTTCCCATGAACAGGAGAGTGTTGAAGAAGAATGATCGATAAAATTCTCAATACATTTAAGAGCCTAGAATGAGCTCCATGTCGCTTTTCACAGCGGTGAACCCACGGCCAACAAGGCCAGACCCGGGGTCCAACCGAGGAAATCGTCCTCGCCTCTAATGCTAATGGCACTCAGAGTTTTTTTTAACCTTTTCGACAATGTTTTCATTCTATGCAAATTTGGAGCTTGGTCTTAGTTTCAAATTGCTGTTTACGGTGCCCAAAATGGTGGCCAAACGGAGGGATTGTCCTCCAATTTCCTTTGGACCGGCCGGGTCCAAAAACAAACCATGTTTGGGGAAAATGTTACTATAGGATATCAAACATGAGTCCTCAGAAGTTGACAAAGGTACTCAAACAGCTGCGCCACTCGCGCACACTCTCTTTGGTGCAACACAAACTATGTCCACGTATTGTGCACATCTCTGGCCTTGCTTGCTGAGAGAGGTAGAAGGAGAGAGGAACCTTCCTCTCCTCCCCCGTTGGCCTATCGGCCCTTGTGAGTGGGGCGAAGAGGGAGGTCCCCTCCTTGCCTCCCACCCGGCCTGCCGGCCCTCGTGAGGAGGGGGGGTACACCTCCTCTCTTTCCCCTTGAGCTTTCGGCTCGCGTGAGGGGGAGGAAGGAGAGCGAGGACCACCCCCCCTCCCATCCCCATGGGCCGTCGGCCATGTGAGGGGGAAGGAGATGGGGAGACGCCCCCTTTCCTCCCCCTTGGACCGTCAACCACGTGAGAAGGGGGAGAGAAGGGGAAGACGCCCCCTCTCCTCCCTCACAGGCTGTCGGCTCATGCGAGGGGAGGTGAACGTCCCCTCTCCTCCCTAATGGTGTAATCGGTACCATGGCAGAGGGGACAATTGGGAGGGGGGAGGGAAGCTCTTCCCTCTCCTCCCCCCTCGGTGCTATCGCGCAATGGGCGAGGGGGAGAGGGGGGCTTGCCCCACTCCTCCACCTAGGCGCAGTCGCCGCCATGCCGGAGGGGAAGAGGGAGGGGCTCTCCCCTCTCCTCCCCCTCGGCACCGTCGGCGTCATGGATGAGGGGGAGAGGAAAACTTTCCCCTTTCCCACCCCTCGGCGTCGTTGGTACCATGGATGACGGGAGAGAGGGGGGAACTTGCCCCTCTCCTCCTCATTGGCGCGGTCGGTACCATGGACGAGGGGGAAAGGGGGAGTCGCCCCTCTTTCCCCTTGGTGCTGTTGGCGCCTCAGGAGAAGGGAGATGGAGCTCTCGCCTCCTCTCTCCTCGGTGATATCGAAACTAAGGACGGGGGATAGGGGAGGGGGCTTGTCCCTTTTCACCCCCCTTGGCGTTGTCAGTGCCATGCCGAGGGGGGAAGGCGAGGGAGGGGAAGACTATCCCCTCACCTCCCCTATCGAGCTTCAGCTTGAGTCTCGTCGTCGGCTTGTTGAAGCTCCACGAGCTACCCAAACACCACAGGCTTACCATGGGCGACGTTTGGTGTCTCGGCCGAGAGACCTCTCTTCTTCTTTTTTGCGTGGTTTCATCGACTCTCGACTCTCTGAGATTGCTGTTATGACCTCTCTGCCAATCGGGCGGTTTTTGGATGAACGGTCCAAACGTTTTGACACTTAACTGTGTCATCGGCTAATGATCTCCGTTGATCTACAAATCGGATGGCCTTATGTTGCCAGCACCACATTTTCTTTCTCTCTCGTGAAAAAAATTGGCTCTGATGCCAATGTAACAGCTCTATGCTGTTTTGCGACTAATTTCTGAACCCAAAACGCAGGCCCTCAGAAAGTGTAGTCCAAGGAGGCCGTGTGACTGGCCACCTCAGCCATTTTGGCCGAGACGCGTCACGGCAAACCAGACATGGTCGTCATAGAGCATCTTTGTAAACATGCAACCTAAAACCCTATCGTTCCACGTGACATAGCAACCTGGAAACGGGACCCTGGCGACCACCTAGAGTAGAGGAGGAGTGTCGCGATGGAAGATACATCCCGGCACTCTCCTTGCCTTAAATCCACATGAACAGTATGTTTTGAACTAGGGTTGATCTGGACTCTAGCCCGTAGATTATATTACCGTCAAGTACGCCCGGGGAGACTAGCCTCGAGTCCCCAAAACACACCATGATTGTTTATGGACCATTTTGAATCCTAAAGATGGTCCGTACGCTACAATCAACTTCAGACTGTTATGTCTAGTTTATGCCTGTTTTCAGGCCACATACATGCGAGGACATGCTATCGCTGGAAACCAGTCTTGTATGTACTGTTCTAGAGACCGGGTAGACAACAACGTTTATCAATGGAGACCTCTTTGTTTTCTCATCGGGTACGGCGAACTTTCTCATGAACCCACCTTCTGGTCTCTGGATCAAAGAAACAGTTCCAAAAAATGACGCACCTATGAGATGCATCGAGTTCTCAGCATTCATTGAGAGGGGAAAGCGACTCACACTGTTACTCGCCCTTCTCACTCATTTCTCGCCTCTGATTGCCAAGTGTCTTGTGTGGTGCACGCTTGGTTTGTCAAATCATGTTGGCATCGATTCGTCCGGTGACGGAAAATTTGATGCCAACATCATCTAGTTTTGATGTGGTGAGATTTGCGAGTGCGTAGCAAGGACTAGATTCCTGGCTTGTACATGATCTTCTCTCGTGTAGCAAGGTAGCAAACAGTAGATGAACTTTGGAAACTGAATGTGACAGCAGAAGAAATATTGATTGATTCCAAAGCACAAGTATGGTACATGAAAAGTAGAGCCTGAAAAAGGCTACATATGAGCTCCACCACTATTCCTGGCCCACGCAAGGGGCAACGCCTTCCTGGGACGTCAAGGCCGTGGACGCAAGGGGTCTTGGTCTAGGACCGTCATCCAGGTAGAATGGCCTCCAAGTAGTCACGGCTTCCTCCTTCCGAGGTTGGCAGAGCACCGCCAGGCTTACAAGGGTCACCCAGGCACAGTCTAATATATCCTTGGTCTAAGGCGTTTCCAGAGGCTAAGTGCTGCAAGGTTGTGACATGAAAGATGAGTCATGCTCAAATACTGAGATGTGCCGTGGCCGCCGCCTTTCATACTTCCGGCACTGGCAAGTTGACTACCTTGCTTGCTTAAAGAAGCTTCCTCGGGTGCACGGTGAAGTTTCATCACAACCGTGGTTCTTGAATCCTGGAGCTTCTCACGCATCTGCGAGAGCCATAGATCACCGTGGCCGCAATGCTCATATCCTAGCCCTCCTCAAGATCAGTGAGAACCATAGATCTCCATAACTGTAATCCTTGCATTCTAGCTCGCCATGCAGCCTATCCAGGTGGCAAGCAGAGAAGCATGCTGAGTCATGGCCACGGATTGTCTGTGCCGATGGTCCCCACGAGGAGCTCACACACCGCCTCATGCTAGAAGCCCAGTCAGGCCTTGGCCCACCTGACCACAGCGCTTAGTCGCACTGTTGAGCTACGAGTCCCTGTCCCACTAGAGCCATGCGCAGTAGCGTGTGCATGCCACACACTGTTTTACAATCCAAGTCCTTTGGGCCTGGTTGCAAAAATTGGAGTGGCCTGTAGAGTGAAGAACTATCCACGGCTCCGTTCCCGAAAGCCACCAAGAAATTTCTCACTCCCCGTATCTTTTTCCGGTTGCAAAACCGACTGTGCCATTTCAGAGCACAAAACCAATGCAATCATCACACCCACTAGCAATCCCCCTTGATGGGTGCGTTGGTGAAGAGCCCACAGTAAGCCGGAGTGTTGCTGAAAAATTCCTCGAGAGACTCCCAAAATTTCTCGTCGAGGAACTTGAGCCGAGACTCTTCTTCGGTGATGGGTTGATTGAGAGAATTCTCGATGTCTGCTGCAGTGTCGCAGTAAAAACCATTTCCCACGATCTCGAGTCCTCCGGTGCTTCGGGACTGTAAAGGGCTTGTTTCTAGTTCTATCCCACTTGACTCCAGTAAATCCAGAAAATTGGAGATAGTTGGGTCAAGCTCAGGCCACTCCAAAAATTCACTAGTTGCTTCCTCAGAAAGCAATCGCTTTGGTGGCTTGCTTGGCTGATGGCTTGCATGTCCAGAAAGCTCCTCCTGGACTCTTCTCTCCCAACTGTGCTCCTGGATGCTTGCGGACTGCTCCCTGGAGACCAGACAAATCTTTTATGGCTCCACCATTGTTTCTTGGGCCGTTGGAGCTGTATTAGCAGCAACCTGAGGGCTTGGGAGGCTTGCTTTGCTTGTTTCAATCACACTAAGTCAATTTGTAGTAGTAACGGCCATTGCCTTGTAAGCTGTCACAAGCTTCACCTGCTTTTGTCCTCCAAGTCTGCGCGTTTGTGTCTCGGGGAGCCGTTTCTTGCTCCAATAATCCGGAAGCGCGATTATCGTCGAGGCAGTCGATCGATGCATTTTTCCACTAAGACCCCGCACAGCTGCTTGCTTCCAAGGACAGGTACTGAGTGGTTTTCGCAAATCCCAGTGTTGATCTTCGCTGCCGCGTATGGGAGGAGGCACTTTGCGCAGGTCAAACTGGGCGCCGAAACATCGCCGCTGTCCGTTGCTTGCGTCGCTTGATTTTGTACTCCGATTTCTCATTTTTTGCCAAGCAAGGGTTGTGGGTGCCGGTTAAGATTGCCAGTCATTGCGCGCAATGGAGCGAGGGAAACCAGGACCTCGCCATGGCCGATGAGATCCGTCGCTCGCTCTGCGCAGGCTGCCACGGCTGCAAACGAGCCTGCTGCGCTCGCTGCTTGCGCAGAACCCCCTTTTGCCGTGCCAACTGCTACGCTCGCTATCCCTTGCTTTGCTGCGATTGCGTTCCGCAACTGTAGTTGCGCGGTCTGTTTTTGCTTTCTTGCGAGCGTGCGAGCTTGCCGCCAAGCAGCTGCGTCGTCTAGCCGCTCGCCATTTTCCTTTTTGCGAAAATGCCCTATAGAGTCTTGTGGGTACTCTTTGTGCTCTTGCCGAAAGCGGGACATGTTTAGGTCTGCCTCCTTAGCGAACCTATTGCGGTCCACCGACTGTTGAAAGCGAGGCTGCTGCTTGGGATCTCCCGAAACTTCTCTTCTTGCTTTGCAAACTTCTCGTTGCTCCCCCTCTGTGCTGCAATGGTGATCTTCTCACCCACTTGCACCATTAAACATGTGATAGTGTTCAGTACGCTGAACGAGATACCGATGGCGCGTCGTGCTATATTCCACTTCCACGTGTTGTTTTCGTTGCTGTTCATCAAAGCGAACTGCGAGAATGAAATTGTGGAAAGTCCACACTACTGCAAGCACCTATAGAAAATTTCTTTGGGGAGATTCTTTGTCAGGAAGTCTGCAGCTTGCCTTGTCCCTGGCACGTGCACGAGCTGAATTGTGCCATCTTGTTCTTTTGAGCGGATCCAATGCCCGCATATGTCAATATTCTTGGTTCGACCCTGAAACTTAGTCAAATTTGCCAGGTTGATTGCAGATTTTTTGTCCACGAAAATCCTCATCGGCTTCTCTTGTGGAAAGCCGATGTCCTCAAGGAGGTTTCATAGATACGTGACCTCCTGTGTAGCCGATGTAGCAGCCACATACTCAGCTTCTGTAGAGCTGAGTGTGATCAGGTTTTGTTGCTTGCTTGTCCACGATACGGCTCCACCACCAAGCAGGCATACAAACCCTGTTGTGTTGCATCGATCCTCCTTGGTTCCACCAAAGTCTGCATCCACATAACAATGTAGTTCAAGATCACTTGCAATGAAAAAGCTAAGACTGGCATCGCTTGTGGTTTTGAGGTATCCGAGGGCCCAATCAATGTCCTTGAATGGTGCCTCTGAGCATATCTCGTTACCGTGTGCAAGGTTGCTGACTACAAACTGTAGATCCGACCGTGTACAACTCGTAGCATGCATAAGTGAGCTGACTATGCTACGATAGTCTGTTTTGCTCCTTCCCCTTGATGCTTCAACTGCTGCTGAGTGAGATGAGTTGGCACATGTTGATCAGGTATGGCAAAGCGCTCACAGACCTTTGTGGCGTAGGTCTGTTGGCTGAATTCAAGCGTCCAGGGTGTACGGTCACGCTTGATGTTTATGCCAAGGTAGAACTCGATGCTTGGCATGAGTGTCACGTTGACCACCTTTGCCATGGTCGTTGTCGTGGCATTGATGAAAGTGGCTGATGGGCCGATGATCAAGATGTCATCGACGTAGACCAGAACGTAACAGTTCGGTTTCTCTTTTGCTGACCGCCTGTGGAGAAAAAGACATTTGTCGTAGGCTGATGGATATAAGCTGAGTGTCTCCAACAGTCCTTGGAGCTTGCAATACCACAGAATTGATTTTTTTTGAGGCTGTACAAACTCTTGAATAGTTTGCACACTCATCCGATGCCATAATCATAACCCTCTGGTTGCTTCATGAACATAGTCGTGTCCATCTTCGCGTGCAGAAAAGCATGCCTTATGTCAAGCTGCTGCACTTCTAGTCCAACACTATTGCGATGACGAGCATGATACGGGCTGTGGTGTAGAGGCTCATGAGGACGTAAGTCTTAAAAAAAACTTTTCCCTCCACTTGTGAAAACCCCTTTGCCACTAGAAGGGCTTTAAACTTGTCCATACTGCCATCAGCTTTTGTCTTGATGCGGAAAATCTACTTGACTCCGACAGGTCTTGAGTCAAGTGGTAGTTCCAAGAGCTCCCATGTTCCTTGGTCTTTGAGGCTCCCATATTCCGCATCCAATACTAATTGCCACTCAGCTGCATGCTCTCCACTGAGAGCTTTCTTTAGAGTTCTTGACTCTAGAGGCAGTTTCTTGGTCGAAGTCAGGAGGGCAGTGAGGTGGGTAGTTGTGAAGTCTACTAGAATGTCTGCGTCTTTTTTGTACACCGAACATGTTGTGATGGCCATGATACATTCTTCCTCCTCCTTTGCTCTCTGCTGCTCCAACTGATGCTACAAGAGGCGCGTGAAACACTTGTCGTGGACTCCGCCTCGAGGATGATGCTGCCGCGTTGCCTGCTGACCATCCGTTACAAGCACCACATTGGGTTCGCATACTTCAACCGACTGGTTATCTTGGGGCAAGCCTACCAAGTGGTCTCCATGGAGGGACAAACACGTGCCCACCGCCTCCTCATGCGCCTCATCCACATCTGCAAGGATAAGCAAATATGGATTTGAATCTTCTTCTTTAAGTGACCAATTGTAGGAGTTGTAGAAGGTTTGGAGGAAATCCGGAGCTAACTTCTGCTTTTCCTCCCATACTAGGCACGTTAGGTTGCATCGCGGCAGACAATGATCCTCTTTGAGTCCCATTTGTAGAACTACCAGCCCTTCATGTTAGGAATTTTTCGAAGAAAAACTCCCCACGATGCCTTGTCTTCCAACTTCTTGCAGCACTCCTTTGGCATATGAAAAAGCGCCATGCAACCAAAGGCTCTAAGCATGGTGACGTCATGCTTATCACCATGCCATGACTGAAATGGCGTTATGTTGGGTAGCGCTACATGTTGTATGCGATTGCGCACCCAAGCTGCTTGCCTCAGCGCATAAGGCCACCAGCTACTGCTGAGCAGAGCACCTAGAAGCATTGCCTTCAATGTCTCTTGCATTGTGCGGTTGGCTTTTTCAGCCACACCAACCTGCTGCGTTGCATTGGCCGTTGAAAACTTCTTCACAATCCCCATGTCTTCCAAACGAGGCATGAATTCCTTACTTGTGTACTCTCAGACATTGTCTGATCGTAGGACTTGTAACTTGGCATTACTTTGCCTCTCTACCACTGCCAGCCACTTGAAGAAGTAGGTAGGAGCTTCATCCCGAGTGCGTAAAGGATAGCTCCACACAAAATGTGTCACGTTGTCGACAAAAAGGAGAAAGTATCCGTGTCTTCCATAGATGGTGGCAGCTGGCAGTGGTCCACATATGTCTGTGTGGACTAGTTTCAACTTCTGGCCAACATCACACTTTGTGGTAGGAGGGAACATCTGTCGTGGAAGCTTTGCACGCATGCAGTCCTCGCATGGCTACGTTGTCTCCTTGTTCCCATTATCCTTGATATCGAGGCCGTTGACTTGCTCCTTCTTGTGCATTGACTACACAAGCTGATTGCTTACATGGCCCGATCGTTTGTGCCACATAGCAAGGTTTGTACCAATGCCTTGGTGGAGACTTGCTGCTGCAAATGGTGATTGGAGTTCGTCAGACGCTGGTGCTTAGAAATCCAGCTCAATCATGCCGTGTGGTAGGAGGCGACCTTCCGCAAAGGTCTCATCTTCACGGCTCTTCAAGGAAACGTGCTCTTCATTGCTGTCGATACGTGCACCTCTCTTCATCAGCTGCCCTAGCGAGAGGAGGTTAACAACAATCTCAGGTATGTAGAGCACGTCTCCAAACTTGACTTGGGCACCTTGGTACCCTGTCACTGTCATTTTCCCCTTTCCCAGGACTGGAACTTGCTTGTTGTTGGCGACTGTGACAATGCCCTTGAAGCAGGGTAGGATACCGTGGAGGCAGGCCTTGTCGAAAGTCACGTGGGAAGTGCACCCATTATCCAGGTATCACATGTACGTTGAGTGAACCAGCTCGTTGCTTTTCGTGTTTGATAGCTCAAACACGGACCCCGTGTAGTCATACTACTTTCTTGTACTTCCCTCCTTTGTTTGCTTCTCTAACCCCTTCTCTTGCTTCTCAGCATGCTTTGCTTTTTCATCACTCTTCTTCTCCTCCTTTCCTCTTGAGTTGTTGGCTTGCTTTTTCTGTCTTGCCTGCTCCTCATCCCATAATCGCTTTCTGTAGTACTTCTTTACGTGCTGTGGCCTGCCACAATAATGGCACTCATACAAAGGGCATGATCTTGGCCACTGGTCACGCAAGCTTTGCCAGCTTGCGTTTGGCTTGGATTGGGCACAAGAATGGTCTGAGGCCAGCCTCATCAGTTCTTCGCTGTTCCGCGATGGCTGAGTGGAGCTTACCGCAGTGCTAACACCTTGGTACGTTGTGTTGGTGAGAATGCATTCTTCTTCTCTTGCCAGCCGGCGATCACGCTGCTCAGTGAGAAGCATCTTGCAAATACATGGTTCAGTCACTTCACTTTCATGCTTAAACTTAACCATCTTCCGTACGTCGTCCTAGTCACCAGTCAGGCCGTTGAGAAGGAAGGCACAAAGACGGGTTCAAATAATGGTGCATGTGTCACTGGAAGTTGGTCACGCAGTGACTTTAGTTTGTTGATGTACGCCTCAATGCAGTCAAAGCTGTCGAGGCTAATATGTGAAGTTTTTGTTAGGAGGTGGGATTTGAAGGTAGGGTTGCCAGACATGTAGGTCCTGACAAGGTAGGACCATGCTTGGTTTGCAGACTCTGCCATGTCCCCGTACATCCAAATAGCTTGTTGGATGCCATTGCTTAATTGGTTTTCCAGCATCACAAATGAAGCTTGGTTGAAGTACTTGTACCCTGACACCACTTTTGGTGGTGATCTCAAGGGTGGAGGTGCATAGTACCCAGTGTAGAACATCCAAATGCCATGAATCTGGGCCACCTGCTTGAATGTATGTACCCAATGAGGGAAGTTCTCTCCATCAAATTGGTTAATCTTGACCTTATGCAGCTGCAAGGTAGCCACTATAGGGGGCACGGCGTCCTCAAGACCTTGATATGCCTTGCCATATGGAGGCATCTGGGGGCCTTGCACATGGCACTGCTGCTCTATTGTTGGATGAGCTTGGAATGGTGGCGCGGCTGGCGCCATAGCGGGTTGTGCCAGGCATGCTTGTGGCAGATGTGCCTGTTCTGCTGGTTGAAACTGTGCCATGAGTGGCACCGCAGGAGCAGCTTGAGGCTGTTGAGCTGCAAACTGCTGTGACATACCTCCTTGGATAGGTTGCATAGGTTGCATCGGCAGATGCATGACTGGTTGTACAACTGGGGAAGGGCTTGCTTGAGGCAAATGCATGGATAATTCTTGTGATGTTTGTTGCCATTGCATCTGTTGTTGCTGTTGCTGCTGAAGCTGCTGCTGCTGAACCTATTGTTGTTAAAACCACACCAGTTGCTGTTGAAGTTGTGCAATCTGGGCGGCTTAAGCCGCATGTGACAGTTGCAATTGCTGCATCTGAGATGCTTGAGCGGCATGCGTCTGCTGCTCTTGTTGACGGAGGAGCTCTTGAGCTCCCATCTGCTGCCTCAATGCCTCCCTCTCGTGCTCCATAGCTTGTTGAGAAGCGGCTTCTTGTTGTGCCATGCGTTGCGCCTCTTCTGCCAAGCGCTACGAATCTGCTGCTTGGCGTTGTGTATGGTCTGGGACATGGCGTCCTTGATCCTGACCCATGTGCAAGCCATGCAAAATAGATTTCTCATCAAGAGCGGGAGAACCTGCCCTCTGATCCTCCACCTCTATGTTGCTCATGGTCTCTTGATGCTTTTTTCTCGTGCAAGCCGAACAGCGTGAAGGGCCGGTCGCACTGCACGCTTAGGAGAAAGCGAACGTCGGTCCTCCTCAAGCTTGTATAGGGATGGTGAAGGACTGCTTCACCAATTCACACTACTGCTGCTACCGCTAGACTAGCTGAACACAAAGCCTAGTGCTCTGATACCATGTTGAGATTTGCAGGTGTGTAGCGAGGACTAGGTTTCTTGCTTGTTCAGGATCTTTTGTTGTGCAGTAAGCTAGTAGACAGATCAGCAGATGAACTTTGGAAATTTAATGTGACAGCGGAAGAAGTCTTGATTGATTCCAAGGTACAAGTACGGTTTTTGAAAAGTAGAGCCTAAAAAAGGCTACATATGAGCTCCACCACTGCTCCTGGCCAACGCAAGGGAAAACACCTAGCTAGGCCGTCAAGGCTGTCAACGCAAGGGGTCTTAGTCCAGCACCGTCTTCCAGGTAGACTGGCCTCCAGGTAGTCAAGGCTTCCTCCTTCCAAGGCTGGCAGAGTACTGCCAGGCTTATAGGGGTCTCCAGGGCAGACTCGAGCAGAATCTTGGTCTGAGGCACTTCCACATACTAAGTGCTGCAAGGTCGTGACATGAAGATGACTCCTGCTCAGAAACTAAGATGTGCCAGGGTCGCCGCCTAGGATACTAGCAAGTTGTCTACCTTGCTTGCTTAAAGAAGCTTCCTCAGGTGCACGGTGAAGTTTTACCGTGACCGTGGTTTTTGAATGTTGGAGCTTCTCATGGATCTGTGAGAGCCGTAGATCACTGTAGCCATGATGCTCATATCCTAGCCCTTCTCACAGATCAGTGAGAACCGTAGATCTCCGTAACCGTAATCCTTGCATTCTAGCTCGCCATGCAACCTGTCCAGGTGGTGAGCGGCGAAGCATGCTGAGTCGTGGCCACAGATTTTCTGTGCAGATGGTCCCCAACAGGAGCTCACACACCGCCTCATGCTAGAAGCCCAATCAGGCCTTGGCCCACCTGACCGGAGCGCTTAGTCGCACAGCTGAGCTGCGGGTCCCTGCCCCACTAGAGCCATGCATAGTACCCTACGCATGCCACACATTCTTTTACAATCCAAACCCTTTAGGCCTGGTTGCAAGAATTGGACTGGCCTGTACAGTGAAGAACTATCCACGGCTCTGCTCCCGAAATCCACCAGGAAAATTCCCACTCCGCTTATCTTTATCCGATTGCAAAACCGACTGCGCCATATCGAAGCACAAAACCAACATAGTCATCGTACCCACGAACATGTTGCATGTTTCTCAATTTTCTTTCTGCCGGCCGTCATGTTGTACGTTCACCCCCCATCACATAGACATCGGATAGGAGGGTGCTTCCAAACTAGGGCTCTTTGAGTAAGCAAGAGGTTGTACGAAAGTATCCAGGTACGAATCCTTACAGGAGGCAGTTCGCGTCGGGAGGAAGGTCGAACTCGTCACCCGGCACAAATGTGTCCTAAAACATCATTAACATCTTGCCCCAACTTCTGGCTAATTTTCCCCCATAAATGGGGGTGATGTAGCTTTTCTTCTCAGAATGGGGGCAAGTTGGAAAACTAGAAACAATGGGGGTGATCTAGCCAGAAGTTTTCCGAATGGGGGGGGGGGACGTAGCAATTTCAC
>SZWC01001801.1:110905-130011 GCA_023375785.1 Penium margaritaceum | reverse complement strand
GAGGGAGAGGGATAGGGAGAGGGAGAGGGCGAGGGAGAGGGAGAGGGAGAGGGAGGAGAGAGGGAGAGAGAGGGAGAGAGAGAGAGAGAGAGAGAGAGAGAGAGAGGAGAGAGAGAGAAAGAGAGCGAGGCGCAGCCCTTGCTGAGTGCCTCCCCTTCTCAGTGAGATAGTGAGAGTCTACAGCGAGTTCTAGGCGCACTTGGAGAGATTTTGCACGCTTCCCTCTACGAACGTTGGGTTGAATTTCGCAGCGCGTGGTGCCCTTGTGTCTGAGAGCGGCTCGTGGTACGCGAGTCAGTGCTCTGAGCGGAGTGTAGGGTTGATTGATGGCCGCCAGAGGAACCGTGCAGAGGAAAGCAGCGGGAGTCGACGCGAAAGGTGGAGGAAGGCGCTCGTTGTAACTGTCGGAGTCCGACAATCGCTCTCAAGTTGTTTACTTCGGAATCCTGTTTCGAAACGTCGAGTCTTTCGGATGCTCATGCAGAGATGAGGTGCGATGCGAGCGGGTTCATTGCCTTTTTGGACCGTGGGCCTAGTTAAATTGACTAGATGCGAAGCATGGTTGTAGATGTGAGTGCGCTGCTGATGGTCTTTATCGAGCTGCGGGTGCGCCAAGCCGCGCAGCTCGACCACTGATCAGTGCAGCATGGACCGTCATTCATTCGGAGCGGGTGAAACCCTCTTCCTTTGCATCTGACGTCTGTCGTTCTCTGGAAAGGCTTCGCACTGCGCTCTGGGCCCGCAATGAGAGATGCACTGGCGCGACTCGCCGACAGCATGTGCGCGCACGCGCAGCAGCCTCCAGGCCGGAACGCCATGGACGATGAGCGCGCTGAGCTGTGCTTGCGCGTGAAGCCGATCCGCGGCGGCGAAGTCGCGCTGCGCGGCTCGCGCGTCTTGGTCATCGTGCGCAGCTGGTGAAGGTTTGTCCCAGTTGGAGAGCACTGTGCATAAGCGCTATCCGGAGTGCTTCGACCGAAAGGACTGGGTGCGCGGGCCCACGTGAAAAAGGTCCAAGTCAGGTGCGCTGATGCCCTCTTTGGGGCAATTCGATGTGGGGGATCACACGACCCATTGGACTCGTTTGTCTGTTACAGGGTCCTCGATTTTGCAAACCAGACTTACACGAGTCCATAATCTTTCCAAGTGTGTATTTATGTCATTAAACAAATAAACCACCACGCATCAATACCTCAACATTCACTCGGACTGCATAGGGAAATTCGATCGACTACCCTCACATTCCGACAAGGATAAATTTCTGCCGGATGCCTAGTTCGACTCCCCTCCTGACGCGGACTACCTCTTGTCGGGATTTGTACCTGGATCATGCCGTACCGTTTCCAGGTTCATCGGAGAGGCCTATTCTGGAAGCGCCCTCCCATCGGATGTCCACGTGATGGGGGGTGAATGCTCGGTCGACGAACTGAAAAGTGGAGAAACGCACAATAAAACAAGCATTGATTCGTCAAGCACCGGACGAATAGATGCCAACATGAGTTGACGAACCAGAAATTCATCACAGAAACTTCGGTCTAATCAAAAGCAAGAAACTAGTGAGAGTGGCGAGTGCCAGTGTGAGTCGCTGTCGCCACTCTCGTGGGTGCGTCGTTTCTCGGTGCTGTTCTATTAAACAGAATGAATGAGGGTGTGTGTTTGAGAAACTATGTGGAACCTGCCGAGAAAACGAAAAGGTCGCCAGCGATTAACATCGCTATTTACTCAGTTGCTAAAAGAGTACATGCGAGACTGGTTTCCAACAATAGCAGGTCCTCGCATATCTGCGGCTTGAAAATAGGCATAAACTAGACATGAAAGTCCGAAGTCGACATTTAGAATTTACTGGCAACCGAAACAGGCACCTACCATCGTCGCGATCTGGACGCGGCACTTCGCGTCTATGCGGGTCGCAAACCAAGCAGTTTGCGTATAGTTGCCCTTCCGACAATCCTTCTTGCACATTCACAACTTCCACCACGTTCAAGAATCATCGTCAAAAGTGTCACAAACTTTCGATTGATTTCTTGATGCACTTAGAAACATCGAGATTTACAAACTTTCGATTGATTTCTCGATGCACTTAGAAACATCGAGATTTACAAAGATGCAGCCAGCATCTTTGCTGTTGATCTTCGAAGCCCCACGACTCCTCGGTGAAGCTTCTTGATCCGACGACACTCGCAACGCAACACTCACAACGCGACTCTACAAACGTCACATGAAAATCGACTCAACGACCCCGACTATGTCTCATTTGTAAGTCGACACTTGTATACATGTGTTTGATTGTTTTGATTCTTGTCATCAAAGTACACTTACAGCCGGTCATAAATTGTTCAAGTTTCCCTAACTCTAAAGGGTTCTTTTGCCGCATACCCACTGAAACTGATGTACACCATACCAAATTTTTGCAGGAAAAGAACACGAGGGCCACTTTGACAGAAAAACAACTATATCATCCACGAAAGACAGAAAACACTTTTGAGGGCCCCTGTCAAAAAATCATACCTCCGATTTCCATCAAGCTAAAAACCGTATGGGGACCAATGTAATTCTCCGCATACCCACTTTCCACACCGGCCAAAGCAACACGAAAGCATAGAAATAGGACCCCATTCTAGCCTCGCGCTACAAGGACAGGGAGGCAGTTGCAATTACCAGTAGACCACACAGTTATAACATTCTACTTTGACTTGTCGACATTGTCATTCAGTGCTACCATTGGAGGGTTGCATACGTGTCTTTCCTTAGTGTCCAATGATCGAGCGCCATTCATCTGCATCTTGCGATTACCATCCACCTTGTGCAAATTTTCTGTGCAAAGCACAGTTGTCTACCTAAACCGTGAAAACAATCATTGAACCCTTATGTCGTTATTTGAACAAGCGACTGAAGTCAAACCTCCATTCCGCACACGTTTGTGCACAACCCATCAAGAATGAGTGCCAGGGCGGGCCCGGTCTGTTTGTCTAGTGCACATCGATTGCCGTGCCTGGGGAGCGCGCCTCATGTTGCCACATGGACAGTACGGAAAACCATCTCAAACCGTTCGCTTTCATGTGATTAACCTGTCAAACATAATGTTGCGCACTGCCATCGTTTCTGCATGAGGGCCCCGTGCGACACATGAATTGTGGATGTCGGCAAATATGTAGTACATCTTATCCATCGCACAAACATGGCCACCAATGATGATAGGAGTGGAGTTCCGAATAGGCCGAGCCGATGGGAAGAAGCCGGTGCGTGGGGTGGAGAGGAAGCATTGCAGAGAGCAACCATCTTTCATTCGCGGGAAGCCGCAACTGCATGGGCCACCATTAAGGCTGAGTTTGACCATTGGGTAACGCATAACGGGATGCCATCATGGATATCCACAACACCCCCACCGGAGACCATGGTTGGGATCCTGGACAGGCGTATGCCCACCCCGCATCCACCTAACACTCATGGTCCGTGGCAACCCAGGCTGTATATACAGCCATGGAGCCCTTAGTGTGGCAGATGGTGGGCATGCGTAACATTTATCCATGAATAATTTCTGCATGTGTCCACTACATTCCTAGCATGCCAGCACTTACAATGGCAAAGACATGGCATGTGTCAAAGTTAACATGAATTTCATTCATTTTCTGTCCATTAAAATTCTATCCAGCCGTGAGTGTGGCACAAAGTGGACATGTGGTATACTTGTGTACGAATTCATGTACAATGTGACATATAATTATGTGCAACTCCTGTCCTCTATGCTACATAGTGGGCATGTGTCATTTTCATGCACTAATTCATCCATGTTGTGTCCACTCATATGCAAACTCTCTAAACAATTTGAATGTCTGTTCATTTTGTACTACTTTTCCATGTGCATGTTCCTTTGCATTGACCATCACCATCTTAATTCTTGAACTTTCAACTGCTACAGTACTATAAACATCATGTGCTGTGTGCGTCGTATGTGGCATATATCATCCCAACATCGGCATCCATTTACACTCATGTCTACGTAGTGCACAAGTAAGTTACTATGCTTACATGAAACTATATTGTACCTTGTACTGGCAGCTAGTGGCTTAAACAAAAAGTACAATAATGAACTATCAATGAACAAGGTCCCTTCGCTTGTAATTACTGACTTTGAGCAGCAAGCAGACGACCGAATGGAGAAGTACATGACATTGAAAGCAACTTTGCAATCATGATGCCTAGTAAAACAGAGGTGTTAAGTCACATTCACTAATCCACAATTGAATGTACACGGGTAAGTCGTGCACAAAACATATGACCTCACAAGTAGGACACTTTGCCCCTCCACTCAACTCTTGGCATGCATCCAAAAAGTCTTCCCCAAAGGGGGCTGCACACATGCCCGTACATGGGTTGGCCACTTGATATCTGGCCTCCTCCGCCTCTGTCTTCCCTAGGTTGAGATTGGCCATCTTGCAACAAATGACATCTGCATCCTTCATCGCACATCCCATGTCATGGGCCACATGTGCGATGGCCCTGTGCCGGTGCAATGTCAGATTTGATTACCACTTGGCCACCATCTTCAGCAGGACATGGATCTGCCTCACTTGCACAGAAAATAGAAATAAAACAAAGCAAGGTTGAGGACATAGAATTCAACACGTATGCACCAATGGCCATAAAGGTATTACATGGACGAGGGAATTACCTATTCTCAGAAAGTACGGCCTCTACGCGGCTGTTTGCATCGCGGTGGTTCCTTTTCCTCGGACGAGTCTGAGGGGGTGGAGCTATCATTTGACTCTCACTCCTCAGACTCACTTGTCACATAATCTGAGGCCCTTTCCTCCTATGACCAGCCAATGGAGGACGACTTGTTGTCCATTGTGTTCTTTGCTGCCCCTACCAGACTCCCAGAGTTGTCAACCTGGGAGGAAACCGTGGGGTTTGCTGCTTCACCCGCTGCATCACTTACACCTACATTATCTCCTGCTATGGCTGCTAATGGTGCTACCTCACATGCTCCATCCGTTCTTGCAGAATCGCCACCACCTGCTGTTACTGCTGCTACTACTGCTTCACCCACTTCTGCTTCACCTGCTACATCACTTACGGCTGCGTCATCACCTGCTGATTGTCCAGGATGTCCTGGGCCTTGCCCACCATCACCTCGCATCTCACATCCTCAAGCAAGCTATCTAGCCCAAGCTACGGCAACGTTAGCTGAGGAGATGGCATGTGGGTTTATGCATTTTTGCGGCCCATGTCCAGCCAAGTCATAATGATTGCAGATGTGGTCCCTCTTGCGACGCTCATACCGGTCCTTCCGCTTGGACTTTGGCCTCTCGGCTCCGCACGTCTTGCCTAGCGGACCCCACTCCTTCTTTGTGTACTTCATGTCGCATGCACCGTCAATGAGGCCGCCATGGGCACGAGGAACATAATCGATGCTTCGATGCACCACAATGCACTGCAAGGCGAGAACCCCCCACGAGCCGCTACTGTCGATGTGGATCAAACAATATTTTCCGATAAATGGTACGACTGTAGTTGAGAGAACCACGTGGTAGCCGTGCATGATTGGAGGTACATTGCATCTCGGGAAACCGGCAGGATGTGACACATTAAAGGCTGTCAAAATCAGATGCAAATGCGGTGGAACACACGGACTCGTTTCAGAAGGATGGATGTACAATTTGTTGAACTTTGACGATCCTTCAAACCACGGATTGACTTGACGCAATGGGATTCATCATATGCAATGCGTTTCTACAAGCCAAGGCGTTGCATCATCTTATGTAAGACCCCCGTCATGAAGGCGTCGGAGACCTGACGAACCACGTCAAATTGTTTCCATGTTACGCGTACGGCCGTCGACGACGGTCGTTTTTGCGTCGTTGCTGAAATGTATGGCAAATATGTTAAAAACTTGAAACATATGTCAAGCATGCCCATGACTCACACTAACCGTGGGCACATATGTCATGTCGTTTTCAAGTGAGGGCACGTCAGTTATTTCGATTCTGACTATGGACACCGCGTGCGTCTCGATTTCGACTTTGGACACTGGAGTCGGTTTGATTTCGACTATGGGCACTAGGGATTTATCGACCGAAACAATGGACATGTAACAACTCCGTCTAACTCGTTAATAGAAGGGTTTGTGGTTTTTTGTGAGTGGTTTGTACAAAGTTTGCATGGGGGGTCCGAGGCTCCCATGCATTAAAGGAGAACATGCTAGGCCCCGCTATCGCGTGGCTCAGCAGGTGCCCGTGCAAAAACAAACCCCGAAACCCCGAGTGTAATTAGGGGGTATGTTTTTTCATAGTTTGTACATCAAATGAGGGTATGAAGTTGAGAAAAGCATAAGACAAAAGAAACAGGAATTTTCAACTCCCCATTCATGGAGGTGGGATCCCTACGGACGCCCGTCCGCCGGAATCCCCGGCGAAGTCTCCCTTCCACCCCCCACCCCACTCCCCCCCTCTTTCCGGCAGCCCACCGGCCACCCGTACCATGGCGGCCCTCAATTGCGAGGGCCTCGATCGATGGACGGGTCGGTGGACAGGTGGCCTGCTAGAGGCGGAGGGGGTGCGGGATAAGGGGGTTCGACAAAGTGCCGACCGATGGATGTCGTCTGGCAATCTCCCTCCCTCCCCCACCCCTCGAAACTAACGCGGCCCTCCATCACGACGGCCGTGATGGAGGGCCTCATTTTACCAGGCATGCCCGCTTTCGCCATGCTTAAGGAAATACATGCGTCTCTGTTTGAGCATGGTGAAAACGGGGGGGGGGGGGGGGGGCGGATAGGGCTTATCTTTGCTAGACAGGGGTGAATGGGGGCTTATTGTTCCGATAGAGGGGTATATGAGGCTCTTTTTTCTGACGGAGGGGCGCATGAGGCTTATTGTTCCGGCGGAGGGGTATATGAGAGTCATGGGTAACAAAACAGGGGGGAATTGGCATTTTCACCATATAGCAAATTAAGGCCGAACTCTATACTGTGTTCTGCCTTGTAACTCATACCTATTCACCATCTACGCTCCAATTGGCATAAAACTTGATGTTAGAGGGTAACGGTGCTGGAGAGGCACCCGACTGCTTTATTGATTGGGAGGACTACCTCCAAAAAGTTGTTAGCGCATCTCCCTTGTCAAGACTTTGAAAACCTCCCAACTACACCGTAAAGCAAGCGGGTGCATTTGACGACTTGCAGCAGGTCTCCGACGATGGAGAAGCAAAACGTGCTTATGCACACGAAACTTGTAACGGCAGCAAACACTATCGTGGCAGGCTATGCGGGAGTTGGGTCAACCGCGACAGATCCAACAACCAATCCGGGTACGAGTCCAATGGCAGTACACCAGTTGCCCTTACCGACAGTCTCAATGTCTATAGCGGGAACGACAGATGGCACTAGACGATCGACGCGAATCAACAAGGATCAACAATTGCAAGCCGTATCGCCGCGCTCAAGGGGATCAACATCCATCCGCTCTAACAACTCAAGGTCGCGAAGGAGGCTCTTTGCAACGCAAGTGCAAGGGAAGTCCTCGTCAAGAGGAAGACCCAACTCTTGAATGAACCAAAGATTCATCCAATACCTCCCAAATCATTCGATTGCAAATTCCAAAGGAATGACGGTTCGGATGTGGCTCACAAGATTGGAGGTATACTTCACCAATGCGGGGATCAACGTCGATATAAAGAAAATTGACATCGCAACCTCGCTTCTCTGTGGCACAGGATTTAGTCGGCGGTCTCATCTTAAGGCCATCCAACATCAGCAGGAGACCGGCAGGACCTTATCAATGACCATCGGCACCCGTTTCATATCATCAACCATAGGCGTTCTACCCTTGGAACAACCCACTATGGCAAGATGCACTGACTCAACCAACTGACTAGAGTAAGTTCTCCCATGCTATGTTCACACATTTTGGACAACCGAACGAGAAGTCTAGCGCTTGGTACAAACTCTAGAACCTCTGTCAATATTCCAGCATGGAAAAATACACATGGAGACTTTGTGAGATCATCATTGGTGTAGACACCACCCCCCGCGAACTTTGTTTTCACTACAACATCGTTAGTCACCTCCACGCACCTGACATGGACGTCGGTTGGAAGCTATCCAATCAGCACTTTCTACGTGGCGCAGATCCAGCAAGCTCGCCAAATCTATCCCGGCGGTAAGAGGCAAAAGATGAGATCTCAGGTTGTACGGAAGGAAATTGCATGAAATTTTCATTTACATTGGCACATCAACACTTCCGAACATTGTGTTCCCCCAAACACCAAGCAAGAAACACATCCAAATGTTACGTTTCTTGGAAACGTGAAAGGCGCTACCACGCAAAGCATGGCAATGTGTCTTGTGACACTTCGGTGTGCCACAAAGATCATTACATCTCCAACCATTGATTCGTCTAATCGAACAAACCGAAACGAGATGTAGCTAACCACTTACATTCATCACTATCATTCGTGCCTAGTGTTTTTAGGCACGCCCCAATACACTAATTCTTCGTGACACATAAACAAGACTTTTGTCTGTTCCAGCGGTCGCAAAGGACCAAAAGATCTTTTGCTCTATTAGGGGAAAACACTTGTTCCCAATAAAAAATGGCACAACTGAGTTTTGGAACACAAAACATCATGACTAGTCCATTGTGTCATACAAAGTAAAACATGATGTGTGTCACAGAACGTCATGGCAAGTCGTTCGTAACAGAAAAAATCAGAACATGGTTTCCGTGCCACAAGATTAGAAAAGTCCGTGACTTAAGAACATAATACTCCTCAGAGACTTCTTAATCCCAAAGTTGCTGTCATGATGTTCCGGATCCAAGAAATGCCCGCCTTCACGTATGCTATACTTCTACGGGAAAACAGAACACCTGAATAATACTTCTAGATCTTCCATTTGACATTAAAACATCAACTCTTGCTTTGTGTTCTCGCATGGCTACAAAACAGTTGTGTGGTTCTTTTGTATCCTAGAGAGAACCCCCACAGGTTGTGTCAACAGAATGGTAACCTAGTTGATGTTTCCTGTTCATCCTAAAAAACACAATACAATGTTATCGGGCTACCTTGCGATGTGGGAACGTGAGCCAAATTCCATCTTTATGTGCTTCAGCATACAAAGACATGAAAGGACTTCTGCATCCCCTCGGAAAGCCAACAATACTTCGTGTTTAACACGGAAACCAATGTAATGTCCTCTATGACCACAGAACAAGTACCATTGTTTCTGACAAAACGCTGGTGTGCCATGTCAACATACTTCATATGTCTTTTGAGATTAAAAAAACACAAAAACTATTATGTTTGTGATACATTGCGCTCGACATGCATTACGGATTCACATAATGCATTAAAAGCACGACGCATTTGTCACAGAACACTACAAGTATCTTCCAAGAATCAGAAACAGAAACTTCAATGCCTTTTGTGTCATGAAACATGGAATATGGTATTTCGACTCGGGCTCGACTTCTCAAAATCCTAGGGTTACTTGGAGTACTTCTTCTGGCATAGGATCATTTAATCGAGCATGTTCACAATGATGAGGTTGATGTGTGGAGAGCGTAGTGCGCTCTCGCGGTTAGTGGATGACGAACGTAGGGGAGACCTTGTTAGATCTCCTCAAATACGACTTGTGTACGCCTTCCTTTAACGGAGGAGGTCCTTCAACCTCTGTCCTGACAAACGGCTTAGGCACCGTAGCCTCCATGCATCCTCCAAGAAATGGTTACTACAACTTTGTTTTGCCTCATGACGACTTAGGAGCCGCACGCTTTGCCACGCATCTGTTCAATACACTCCATTGCACTCCGTAGTGAATGAACGCGCATCAGCTACCCTTGCAGGAGCATGAGGTCGGCGAAATGGCACACTCCGTGCAGTCAAAGGTGTTGTAGCAGCAAGCGCAACAAGCCAGCCTTCCTCGTACTTCGAACAATCTGGAGTGAACTCCACGGTCGAAAACTCACAGCCGCAACAGCAGCATCAGTAGTAGTAAGAGTGCCTCCAACCTGACCTTTCTGAGCATCAGCGGGCCCATCCCCCACCAACGAAGTCTTGTGGCAGATTTTGAGTTCATTGGTACCCGTTTCATCTACATGTCTCTTGGTAAGTCTCCGTTTCTCTCTTTGTTAACTCTGTGTTTGCTTTAGTACCTAACCAACTCAATTTTGGTCATGCAGACCTTGCCAAGTTTTGCATAAATGCTGCCAAGTAGTTTAAGGACTATGGGACAAAAAAATTGCATCGGCCGAAACAATGGAAGACTGGAATCGGATCAAGAAAGGGGTTGAATGCCAGGCGCTACACCGAGTTTTAAGAATTTTCACTGGTCCCATGACTTACCTGCAACTTGGTGGCTGTTGCTGCAAGCATGGTCAGCTCAATCCCAAATTGGTCGATGTTCGAGTGCAACCGATTGCTCCAAGGACCCTAAATTCACTCTAGATCTTAATCAGTTTTTCCAAAATGATTGAGTGAAGTTAAACCCACATGGTTCGAACAAGTATTTCACTGAATTCATCGTCCAAGTTGGAACTTGTGATGAGCAAAACAGGCCGTTGTACAAGGCTTACAGGGGCGGCGTCGTTTTGGAGTCCGTGGCAACGTGGTACCAACAGGTAAGCTCCCGGTTATTTTGCTCAAAATGTCAGTACATACTGTCGTCCGTAATCTCACTCAACGAATTTTGCATGTGCAGGGAAATCCAATTCAAAAGAAGCAGAAAGATACTCATGCCTCAAAACCAGCATCCCGTGGGGGTCAATAACATACGAAACAAACTAGTCTGAACGTTCTAGAAATGAAAAGGGTCTTGAGCAATGAAAAGGCTAGCAAGGTTAAGAAAAGCGGAGAAGGGGCTAAGAACATTGGGAAACATCACGGGAGAATCGTGATTGATCTGTATGAGTAGTCTAGAGCGGTCGCAGATTCTAGTGGGGCCTTGTAGATGGGTGCGACCGCATAGCCGGGTGCGGTAGCGTAGTCCAATGTGGCTGGGCAGTCAGGTGCGACCGAGTAGTCAGGTGTGGCCACGCATTCGGGTGCTTCCGAGCAGTCGGGTGCGTCCGAGCAGTTGGGTACTACCGGGCAGTCAGGTGCGGCCGGGCCGTCAGGTACGGCCGGGCAGTCAGGTGCGGCCGTGCAAGCTGGTGCGGTTCGCCAGCCGGGTGCGGCAGGGCAGTCAGGTGCTGCACTTGGGTAGTCGCATGCTGCGTTGGACAGTCCGGTACCCGACAAGCAGTTGGGTGCTCCGGTTGTGGAATCGGGTGCTGACGGGCAGTCGGGAGCTGACTGGCAGCTTAGTGCTGACGAGCAGTCAGGTGCTCACGGGCAGTGAGGTGTAGTATTCGGGCAGTCAAGTGCATTGGTTGGGAACTTGAGCATGGTCAGGCAGTCGGGTGAGGTCGAGCAGTCAGGAAAGGTCAGCCACTCGGGTGAGGTTGGGTAGTTAGGTGTGGCCGGGCAGTCTACTGTGGCCGGGCAGTCAGGTGAGGGCGGGCAGTTGGGCGAGGGCGTG
Organism: Penium margaritaceum; assembly: GCA_023375785.1. Lineage (NCBI taxonomy): Eukaryota > Viridiplantae > Streptophyta > Zygnematophyceae > Desmidiales > Peniaceae > Penium > Penium margaritaceum. Next base: position 118,499 of record SZWC01001801.1, on the reverse strand, counting down.
GAGGTGGGAACTGGTGACAAGACGGGAGAGGGTAGGTAGTCGGGTGCCTCTAAGTGGACGGCTCCCTCCTTGATGGGTTTCGTCGAGCAAACGGGTATAGCCGTGCCGGCGGGTGCTGCGGAGAAGTCGGGTGCTTAGGAGCAGTCGAGTGTTCCTGAGTAGGTTGGCAGTGTTGATTGTTCGGGTTACCAATCTAGTGGCACTAAGTACACAAGTGTTGCTGAGGAGTTGGGTGAACAATCCGGCGGCGCTAAGCAGTCGGGTGTTGCTGAGCATTTGGGTGCTGCTGAGGAGCCGGGTATCATTGAGCAGACTTGTGCTTTTGAGCAGTTGGGTGCTACTCAGATGTCAGGCTCCACTCAGTTGTCTGGTGCACCTGAGCATTTGGGTGTGCCAAAGAAGTCTGGCATGCCCAGCCAGTCAGATTTAAGTGCTGAGCACATTACCACTCACGAGTACACCGAGGATGTGATGTGTGCTCGGAAAGATCTTATGAGTAAATATTTTTTGCTATAATGCATCACCAACGAACGGGTGAACTTGCGAGAGTTCTAAACTATTTTGTGATTTTCTCTAGCAGGCTGACACTTTCAACATAATATTGGACGCTTTTGAGGTGCACTCACTGACGCCACCGGAGTCCAAGGTGTCAACAGCCACAATTGCACTCACAACAACTGTTCCTGCCCGAGCTCCCTAGTATGGGGTTGAAATGATGTTGAACCGACTCGAACATCTTGTCCATCATGGACGGAGCGTGGTGTGCTTCCTCCAGGAAAGTGGGACACATTGCTCGAGGATTGTTCATCAAGTGACAACCAGAACACGTGCAGTTGAAGGAGAATGTAAGTCCTTGTAGGTAGGTTTCAATTGTTGTAGCACCTCTGATAGGATTTCTTTCTAACTCCATTTGTGCATTGCAAGGATAACTGCCGAGGAGTTAACCCCTGAGTGCCTAAAACAAAGGTAAGGGAGATTCTTTCATAGGAGTATTTGCTATCATCATGTGTATGTGTGTGTGTGTGTGTGTGTGTGTGTGTGTGTGTGTGTGTGTGTGTTTGTGTGTAACCCAAAAATGGTGAAATATTTGCGGGCCTTTGTTTCCTTGTTGAAAAAAGCAACAGAGTCCATCTCCTTTGAACCGGTGACTGAAGATGCGACACCGGTGAAACACCCAGCATATGCATCCACTTCTCACCATCCTAATCAAGACGTGGGTGTGGAACCATGTTCCTCACGGTCCTCTTCCATGTCATGTCAGACGTTTTGAGCACTGGAAAAGCCGGCTTGTTTACTTATGCCTTAATCGTGTTTGGAGTTTTTTCATGGCCATGTGGTTACGCACTGACCAACGTGAGGGTGAACTTACCCTCCACGTCTTTCTTTGCATCTTCCTTGGATTCTCCTCATTTTCCAAAGTCTTGCAGTTCTTGGACGCTTTCCGTCGATGTGTCATTGGATCCTGGGATGATCTCTTCTTTGGGGATGTATTTGAATGTGACCTTTCCCGCCTCTTCTCTCTTGTCGCTCTAGCCCCACTATCTCTGTTTAGGAAAGGTCCTTTGATTTCTTTACCTTTCTCTGTAGCCTGTCCCCACTGTACCCTCAGATGGGACCATCGACCTCGTCCTTGCGTCTATCATGTCCTCGGGCTCCAATCATTATGGCTCCTCAAATTCATCTTCTTTGCCTCTGGCCTCTCCTTCTCTTCTTGTAAAATCCTTTGAGAGCTTACGACTGGCATCCATCCCTCTAGTCGCCTCTGTGGACTCTCCCACACTGATCCTTCTTGACTCCGTGTCACCTCCTCAACCTATCTCGTCCATTTCTCCTCCTACCTCTACCTCTCACCGTGTCTCTATGTGCCTGTGTGCCTGCCAAAATATAGTCACGAGACCATCACTTCTCAAGGTCCTACAACACTTGGCCCCACAAATCCAGATCGGAGTATGGAATCACGGGAGCTTGGACTACGGCATTTCGGAATCACCGCGTCAACTAACCTGAGTGTCAATGGCAATCCCTACCATTGCTGCTCGGTATTCTCTTGTTGAACATGAGTTCCATTATGCTCACAGCCCGTCTTTCACTTGGTGTGTTGCTTGGTACTTTGCCATTGTTGGTCCCTCACCGCTAGACTTAGAGTCAATCAAAGGAATTTCATACACTCAAAGAAGTGTGTATGAAGGGAATTGGTCTATTATGAAGGTTCTGGGAAGTTAGACACTAGTGAACAATGTTGGGGCGCCTGAGCTATAGGTGGGTGGGTGGAATGTGTGTTGGCGAGAGGGTGGCGAGGGGGAAGGAAGTGTATGTGGGGAGTACATGAGGAGGTGTAGGAATGATAAGGTGTTATGTGATGTATAGAATATGCTAGTGTATGATTTTTTTTGTTTGAGCCAGAGGTGGGTTTAGTGGGTCTTGTTGGGTGAAAGTGCATATGGGCATTGAATGTGGTGTTGTAAGTCATGAGTGTAGTATAGGTGGAATGGTGCACTAGTATACAATACACCTTGGATAAGGCTAGCTTGTGGTGGGGGGGGAGGGGGGGTGGGCTTAAAGTGCATGTGGGGGGTGAATGTGGTGGTGTATGTTAAGGTGAGTTAGTTTTGCATACGTTTTAACACTAGTGTATGATGTGATTTAGCTTATGAGAGTGGAGTGTGGAAGTTCAGGGACGGGTGGTGTGAAAGCGTTCGTGGAGTGTGTATGAGGAGTTTTAAAAGAATGTATGTTCTATGAAAAGGTTTTGCACGTGTGTAAACTGGTTTCCGCCTTCCCCAAGAAGGTTCTAGGAAGGTGGAAACAAGGAAACAATGTTGTGTGGCTTGACCTGGAGGTGGATGGATAGACTCTGTTGGTTGGAAGAGGGGTAGGGAATTGAGGTGAAAGTGCATGTGTGGAGTGCACGAAGAGGTGTAGGACACTCTGAGTGTGGTGTGAGTGAAATGGTACACGAGTGCATGAAATATTTTGGATAAAGCTAGCTTCATGTGGGGGGGGGGGGTTGACCACAACTATGCACACTTTTCAATGTTTACAATCATTTTTGGTTCATGAATGGTATTGACTCAATGATTTTCTTTGTAACATTCACTCAAAGCTCTATATAAAAAAATGTAAAATGTGTTAGATGTTTTTTTTCTGAGAATAGGCGCCTCGATCAGGGTTTTGCATTATTCGTACTAGTTGTAGGACATGAAACACACTTTTTCAAAATCAACTCATGTTGCTGATGATACGATGACCTCTTTGTGTCCCAATGCAACTGAAGTGGGCTCGGCACAACATGTTTTTTATTGCTTTTCGGGTTAAGAAGCGTCCGACATGATCTCCGTCCACATCGAGCCTTTCCGTTGCTTATACTCCCATTTTTTACGTTTGCGACACCTCCCCCCTGCCCCCACCGACTTCCTTGATAGTGTATATGGGGATTGTATGAGAAGGTGCACAACGAGTTGTACGTACATGCGGCTAAACTGCGCACTAGTGTATTCAAACTTTGGAAATATCCGCGAAGGCTTCTCAGGGCACTTTTGTCCAGATCTCATCAACATGTATTGTGAAGACAATGAACTTCTTCTATAGCTATACACTCTACAGGTGGCGGAAGTCAGGGGGCATCCGGGTTTTTTGTTCGAAGTCCCCTCCCCCCCCCTCCAACCGAGGAGTTCATGTGGCGAGTGCATACGGAAGTGCATGTCAATTGATACATGAGAGACTGCAAAATGCACACAAGTGCATATGTGTCTGCGTACCACTAAGACCTTCGATGTTCCACGATCCACGGCTCGCGTCTACCAAAACCAATTTAATATGTTTTGCAGGGTTTTTGCGAGATGCGGCACACGCGATGATGGAACAACGGGGACTTGTCGGGCCCCCTTACCTTGAGGCGCACCAGGTGCTCGGGCAATTAAACAAACAAAACCCAAATCAAACAGTGTATGTAGGGGGTTTGCTTATGGTTAAAAAGATCTGCCCTTGCAAACTCCCCAGTTTGGGCGTACACACTTGAGAACGAACAAAGTTAGGACAGGCCGACTTCTGACATCGGCGAGGCCGGTGTCAGAGTTCACCGACTTATCCTCCGAAGTCGGCAAGGTGCCACTGTGATGTCACCCTCTAAGTCAGAGAAATCCGACAATGGTGGATGATATTGAACAGGCTTGTATTCACATCAATACTTGACGATTTGGATGAATCACTATGGGTCGTCGGATCTCCTTTTTGTAACGGATCTCTACATGCCGTTAGATCAACAGTTGTCTACGGTGTCGGTCGTCCGTATGCACCATTATACTAGTGCACATTGTTCAAGTTCGCACATGATGTTCAGCACGCACTTCCTCGTACACTTACCATACACACTTACGAGATTTTGGGGGGGGTGCGGTGGGGGCCGGAATACCCCCCCCCCCCCTTACCGTAACCACAAAAGTGTAATGCACGACTGAATGTGGAAGTGCACAGCCGTCGCACTGAGAAACTGACGGATTCTACGCAAGTGCGACAGAAGAACATTCGACGATATTGCCTCACCGAGAGTGCACAATTGTACATTTCAATCAGATGTGTGACNCCCCCCCCCCCTTTATCGCAACCAGAAAAGTGTAATGGACGATTGAATGTGGAAGTGCACAGCCGTCGCACTGAGAAACTGACGGATTCTACGCAAGTGCGACAGAAGAACATTCGACGATATTGCCTCACCGAGAGTGCACAATTGTACATTTCAATCAGATGTGTGACCCATCCGTTGCACATCTACTCATACAGTCCCAGCATGCACTTCGAGGGAGAAGGGGTGAGGGGTCGGTGAGCGATCGAAAAAAACTTACGGACCATATGCCGCATTGCTCGGTCCATGTCGTCTCACTGTCCTTTTGTGCTTCTAGAATATTAGGTCATCGAATGGACTGACCAGGATGTGAGTATGCCTATACGTAGACAAGTATAGGTCATCAAAACTCTCTAAGCACACGTGCAGTATTTGGAACGTGTATTATGATGTCTATCTTGTGTGGAGTTTCCCAACTATTTTTTACTTAGTAGGTTGCCTTGGTTAAAATTGTCTGTAGTTTTCAACTGTGAGAATTGGTTGTCAATTCAGTTCAAAGAAACAAATTAATACGTTTTTTGCATATATTTGTATGTCATGTAGGAGAAACTTCCACATAATCAGTACCAAAGTGATTCAGAAGTCTCGGACATCGTGCATGTGCTTTGGAAGCTTCTCAACACCTTCCTTTGTTGAGAACTTAAAGTCATGACGTTTTATAGAAGCTTATTCTTCGTGGTTACAAGTGGTGTGCACAGTTTGAGGAGTGCATGAATTAGGGATGATTGGTCCTAAATGCACCGCTACGGTCGTGAACAATGCTTTCCTTTGTGGTCGGCTAAATGAAGACATTTACATGACTCAACTCTAGGAATCTCACATTACACCAGCAAAGTGTAGCAACTGCAGAAGATGTTGTCAGACCCTGTGCAGTTGCCACGCAGTTGGAACCAGGAGATCACTTCCACGCTTGAGAAAGGTGGCTTACATAGAAGCACTATGGACCTTGCTCTGATTATTAGTGTGCCAAGATCCCCACATCTTTCCATCCTTATTTACGTGGATGATTGCTCGTTGCATCGCCAAATCAAGCCAATGTTCAAGGGGCTGACAACCTCCTCCATTCGGCTTAAGAAATGAAGAATCTTGGTCAGGCTTGAGTCTTTTGTGCATGCAACTTGAGCAAGACCATGCAAAACGAATTCTGCATGTGCACCAGGCTGTACATGTTTGCAGCCTTAGGGAGCTCTTTGCCACACTGATGTTAAATCTTCCCTCAACTTCCATGTTGATTATCCTAGTTGGATAGATCCTTCTGAATTCCATGGACAACTCTAAGTTGGGGGAGACCGTGAACGTCACGGACTATTGACGCTTTTTTTGGTTCTCTTCTGTACTTTGCTACCACTACGCGTGCCGATTTGGCTTTTGTTGTGGAGCGTCGAACAGTTCTCTCAATGCTCCAAAGAGCGGCACCTCAAGGGGGCACTTTGTGTGGTGTGATGTGCGCTCTCAGTTCCATGTGTGGGACTATACTTCAGACAACAAGACTCACTCGTGGTTGATGGTTTTAGAGTGTGATTGGGTTAACACTTCGGATGCACGTTGTTGCACTGGCTAAATTCTTCTTATGGGTGGAACTGCCATCTCCTAGAAGAGCGACAAAAAAGGGTGTGAGGCAAGGGACTTGAGTCAAACTAAGTATGTGGCTCTTGGTGTGGGCGTGTGTGAGGCTGTCCGGCCTCGTACAAAACGAATAAATGTCAAGCATCATTTTCTTCGTGAATCCACTGCAACTGCATGGTTCTAATAATTTTGGTGGATACCTGCTCACAACAAGCTGACTTCCTCGCAAAGACACTCTGCATAATCGTCTCCAAGTTTGACATTCACACTTTCAGTCTCATCTGTCCCCATGACCCTGGGTGATCGCCATGTCCCTGTTCCTGTCTTAATTTTTTCTGGCCTATCTTAGCATGTGTGGGTTCTGAATGCTTGTCCTAGGGGAGTGTTGATGTTGGTTGTTGAGTTGTAATACATCACACCTGTAATGCCCCTTGTCTTGTTTCACATACTCGTACCAATCTCTAATAGCAAGCGAGAAACATGGATAGATTGAGCTACCGATAACGAGGAAGTCTGCGCAAAATCGTTGAACGTGCCAACGCGCGACGATTTTGTTTAGTGGAAACTTCAAGTTTTGAAGTTGAATCTTTGGTGCTAACTCACAAGTCCGAGGCGGTTCCTCCCTCCTTCGGGACTGAGAACGAGGGGGAGAGGTAAAAATAGACATGGGAATCCAGATAATCAAATTATTGGAGTATCCTTGCACATGCCGTTGTGTGAGAAAACCCCTCCAACGAGCTCAAGATGCCATTATGGAAGTAAAAAAATCCCAAATTACGTTTTTTTATTTAATCTTCAGAATTTTTTCAAAACATCTGATAAAGAAATACACGAGTGGAAGGAGTCTTGATTATGCCTTACATATGTTAGATTTTTTGAAGTTTCTAGAAATTTTAGGAATTAGAAAAAATATTTAGCGTTTTGCATTAGAAACCAGTTAAAACCCCTTTTTTGCGATTTTTCTCTCCTTCAGTTCGGGATCGCCATTTCGGTTCATTTCTGTTCCTTGGTTGCCCTTTCACTTCAGTTAGCTGCGATAATGGGCCAGCGAAAAAATGCATAGAGGTAAAAGGTCGCGTTTCCATGTTGGCTTCACCACAAGCGCCGCGGGCAACGGGCCCCGTCGATCGTCAGCTCCCGCAACCGATTGATAGTCAGCTCTGGCGACGTCCAACTTGCCGGCGACATGGACCAGCTGTGGCGTGATGCGGACGAGGGGGGGGCGGCTGAAGTGCGCCAACACTGTCCCGTGTGACGACGGTCCGAACAGCTCGACGCTCGTGCGGAAAACGGTGCGTGGAACTGGCGTCGAATTAGGGCCGGCAGTGCTTGTGTGGCGTTGCAAGCGAGTTTGCTGTGGGAACGTAAGGGCGCCACAAAGGTTGGAGATGTTCCCGAAAACCATGG
>SZWC01001801.1:76468-96787 GCA_023375785.1 Penium margaritaceum | reverse complement strand
AAAGAAGAAGAAGAAGAAGAAGAAGAAGAAGAAGGAGAAGAAGAAGAAGAAGAAGAAGAAGAAGAAGAAGAAGACACACCATGGCTGTCACAAAAGTTGAAGGAACGGATGAATTCTTTCAGGGGTTCATGAAGAATGAGACAACAAGCAACATTGTTAGCAACGGCAAGGCTGGGGCATCCCACTTAGAGAGATGCTCACACCATTGATGGTGAAGGATGAAACGGCAAAGGATCAAACGGCCTAAAATCAACAAGGCCAAAACCATCAAGGATCCCGAGCAAAAGGATCAAACTCACCCACTCACCCACGCACCCACGCACCCACTCACCCACTCACCCTCCCACTGACCCTCCCACTCACCCACTCGCCCACTCACCCACTCACCCACCCACTCACTCTCCCACCCACCCACTCACCCACTCACCCACTCACCCACTCCCCCACTTCCCCACTCCCCCACTTGCCTACTTGCCCACTCGTCCACTCGCCCATTCGCCCACTCGCCCAATCGCCCAGTCGCCCAATCGCTCACACGCTCAATCGCCCACTCGCCCACTCGCCGCCTCGCCCACTCACCCACTCGCCGACTCGCCTACTCGCACACTCGCACACTCGCCCACTTGCCCACTCGCCCACTCGCCGCCTCGCCCACTCACCCACTCGCCGACTCGCCTACTCGCACACTCGCACACTCGCCCACTTGCCCACTCGCCCACTCGCCGCCTCGCCCACTCACCCACTCGCCGACTCGCCTACTCGCACACTCGCACACTCGCCCACTTGCCCACTCGCCCACTCGCCGCCTCGCCCACTCACCCACTCGCCGACTCGCCTACTCGCACACTCGCACACTCGCCCACTTGCCCACTCGCCCACTCGCCGCCTCGCCCACTCACCCACTCGCCGACTCGCCTACTCGCACACTCGCACACTCGCCCACTTGCCCACTCGCCCACTCGCCGCCTCGCCCACTCACCCACTCGCCGACTCGCCTACTCGCACACTCGCACACTCGCCCACTTGCCCACTCGCCCACTCGCCGCCTCGCCCACTCACCCACTCGCCGACTCGCCTACTCGCACACTCGCACACTCGCCCACTTGCCCACTCGCCCACTCGCCGCCTCGCCCACTCACCCACTCGCCGACTCGCCTACTCGCACACTCGCACACTCGCCCACTTGCCCACTCGCCCACTCGCCGCCTCGCCCACTCACCCACTCGCCGACTCGCCTACTCGCACACTCGCACACTCGCCCACTTGCCCACTCGCCCACTCGCCGCCTCGCCCACTCACCCACTCGCCGACTCGCCTACTCGCACACTCGCACACTCGCCCACTTGCCCACTCGCCCACTCGCCGCCTCGCCCACTCACCCACTCGCCGACTCGCCTACTCGCACACTCGCACACTCGCCCACTTGCCCACTCGCCCACTCGCCGCCTCGCCCACTCACCCACTCGCCGACTCGCCTACTCGCACACTCGCACACTCGCCCACTTGCCCACTCGCCCACTCGCCGCCTCGCCCACTCACCCACTCGCCGACTCGCCTACTCGCACACTCGCACACTCGCCCACTTGCCCACTCGCCCACTCGCCGCCTCGCCCACTCACCCACTCGCCGACTCGCCTACTCGCACACTCGCACACTCGCCCACTTGCCCACTCGCCCACTCGCCGCCTCGCCCACTCACCCACTCGCCGACTCGCCTACTCGCACACTCGCACACTCGCCCACTTGCCCACTCGCCCACTCGCCGCCTCGCCCACTCACCCACTCGCCGACTCGCCTACTCGCACACTCGCACACTCGCCCACTTGCCCACTCGCCCACTCGCCGCCTCGCCCACTCACCCACTCGCCGACTCGCCTACTCGCACACTCGCACACTCGCCCACTTGCCCACTCGCCCACTCGCCGCCTCGCCCACTCACCCACTCGCCGACTCGCCTACTCGCACACTCGCACACTCGCCCACTTGCCCACTCGCCCACTCGCCGCCTCGCCCACTCACCCACTCGCCGACTCGCCTACTCGCACACTCGCACACTCGCCCACTTGCCCACTCGCCCACTCGCCGCCTCGCCCACTCACCCACTCGCCGACTCGCCTACTCGCACACTCGCACACTCGCCCACTTGCCCACTCGCCCACTCGCCGCCTCGCCCACTCACCCACTCGCCGACTCGCCTACTCGCACACTCGCACACTCGCCCACTTGCCCACTCGCCCACTCGCCGCCTCGCCCACTCACCCACTCGCCGACTCGCCTACTCGCACACTCGCACACTCGCCCACTTGCCCACTCGCCCACTCGCCGCCTCGCCCACTCACCCACTCGCCGACTCGCCTACTCGCACACTCGCACACTCGCCCACTTGCCCACTCGCCCACTCGCCGCCTCGCCCACTCACCCACTCGCCGACTCGCCTACTCGCACACTCGCACACTCGCCCACTTGCCCACTCGCCCACTCGCCGCCTCGCCCACTCACCCACTCGCCGACTCGCCTACTCGCACACTCGCACACTCGCCCACTTGCCCACTCGCCCACTCGCCGCCTCGCCCACTCACCCACTCGCCGACTCGCCTACTCGCACACTCGCACACTCGCCCACTTGCCCACTCGCCCACTCGCCGCCTCGCCCACTCACCCACTCGCCGACTCGCCTACTCGCACACTCGCACACTCGCCCACTTGCCCACTCGCCCACTCGCCGCCTCGCCCACTCACCCACTCGCCGACTCGCCTACTCGCACACTCGCACACTCGCCCACTTGCCCACTCGCCCACTCGCCGCCTCGCCCACTCACCCACTCGCCGACTCGCCTACTCGCACACTCGCACACTCGCCCACTTGCCCACTCGCCCACTCGCCGCCTCGCCCACTCACCCACTCGCCGACTCGCCTACTCGCACACTCGCACACTCGCCCACTTGCCCACTCGCCCACTCGCCGCCTCGCCCACTCACCCACTCGCCCGCTCACCTGCTCCCCCGCTCCCCCACTCCCCCACTCACCCACTCACCCAGTCACCCACTCCCTGACTCACCAACTCACCCATCGGCCCACTGGCCTGCTGGCCCACTCGCCCACTCCCCCAATTCCCCACTCGCCCACTCGCCCAATCGCCACTCGCCGACTCACACACTCACCCACTCAGGCACCCAGTCAACCACCCACCCACTCTCCCACCCACCCACTCACCCACTTAGCTAACTCACTTGGCGTGCGAGCGCGTGCGCTCCATCCACAGCCGTGCTACAATCGCACCAGCGTTCTCACAAACGGAATCCAAACGTGGCACGCGTCCTCGACGCCATACGGCAAAGAGGCTAGCCCTTCGCCGCCATACGGCTCAATGGCTAGTCCGTCGCAGCAACGGCGGACGCAGCATGGTCGCCGTGGCGAACTGAGTCCACTTGGCACTGCCACTGGCCATCACTCTGTGTCAGCCATGGCCTACATGAGTGTGCGCCGTACAATGACTTGTCGCCGTCGCCCCTTTTCCCGCCCACCGCTTTGCCTTCCTTCGTATCTGCGTCCCGTCTCTTCGCTTCTTCCGCACCCCACTGCTTCTGCACGCCCACCTGTCCTTCGCTTTGTGAGACGAGATGGCTAGGAAAGCAGTGAGGCGGACTGCGCGGAAGTCACCTCACCGGAGATCCGTAGTAGGCCCTCAAACTGCTGGTGTGGCGTTGGAACTGCGAAGGGGAGGCACTAGTGTTCCGCACTAAACAACAGTTCGCGCATGCCACATCTGCATTGCGAGCTGAAATGGATATCAGCGAGATGACGAGTCCAGTTGCGACACCGCCAACAATTTAAAAGGTACACGAGAATTTCTCCAAGTGGACTCGCCATATTCTGATGATGGGAACGTTCACACAGCTACCGTGTAGCATATTGTGAGATCCCACCCAGAGGAAAGGGTCCGTATGGGAGAATGACGTTTGGACTTGGAGTAGTTGTACCCCCCTTCCCAGGGCTAGGTGTAACAAACCTGGCATAATGTAGGTCAGTTTGTTACGTTGCATAGATCAGCACCATTCCCGAAAATGGTCTGTCGCGTCCTCCGTCACGAAATACGGGGATAACCCCTGCTTCGTTCAACAGGACGGCGAGGAGAATTTTTCGCCGACTAGCCCTGCGAATCGGAATCTTCGCAGAAGCTTTCAAATTGCACAAGGGCGCCCAGATAGTGCCTCGCACTATCTCGTCGCCGCTCGAGGTCTCGCGACCTGGAGCGGCGGAACGCGAGCCCATCGCAAATACTCGCGATGGGCTACGCCGGGCCCGAGCTGTCACATTGGGCATGACCCAATGGGACATCGTGAGGGGTCCCCACCCATCAAAGGGGCCCCTCACGAGGCCCCTCGCCATGACAAGGGGGCTCGCGAGGGGCCACTGGCGGGCGTTCCGATGGGACCACTCCGTCGGATGCCACCTCCGCTTGGTGGCGTGGCAAACACGTTTTTATAAACGTGTTGGCCACGCCATCGGACAAGGGGGGCCGAGTGGTGACAAAATACCCTCGCAAGCACGAAGATATCTTGTCACCACCTCCCCATCCTTAATCACGCCGGAAACTCGGGGTTTCCACTTGGACAACAAAACACAGTTTAAAGGGTTAACTCGACAAGAGAAAAGTACATAGTCGAGCCGCGTCAACCCGCCGAAAAAAATGGACGAAGAAAATAATATCCTCCATCCTCCCTCTTGGGTTGCTCTATGACGAGAATGGACTCCGCGCCCTGACCTTGGTCAGGGAATACTTGTGAGAGGAGTCATTCGTGAGAGACATCACTTCACGGCGAAGTCAATCTCCACGACCGACCTACGCGATTGTCATGAGCAATCGAGCCTCGAGGGTTCACTCACCTACAGAGGCTCGCACCTTGTTTCATCCGCCGTGTTACATTTGTTGGTTTTTGCTCATCCCTCATTGTGCTCTGTTGTGTCCTCCCGGCTTGTGTACATCGGCGTGCAGATGACTGATGGCGAGACTCGACACTGATGGAGCGTCATCCGTTGGAGCCGACGCACGCTGAGGTCTACTCGCGGTTCGCTGGAGCCTCCTCTCTCCGGCGACGTGCTCAGCTCCATCGGCAGGCCTCCTCGGCGGTCGTGCTGCCGGCGGTCACTGCCACTGCAATTGTTGTCTGCATGCGTCCAGCGCGTCCCGTCGCGTCTGCATCGTCATGCCCTGCCTAGGGTCCTTGTTGCATGCTGTATGACCCTGTTCGGCATCATGGACTACCGTAGGCGCTGCCTGGGTTCGGGCAGCCATAACTCTCTGCTACTATTTTTCTAGCTGATTCTGACTGCAGGACTGCGTTCACAGCGTAAATATTATGGTATGGTCCAGTTTTCAGGCAAAACGGACGACGTCCGGGTTTTGGGCTGTCGGGCGTCTGTCTGGTAGGGCTCACCGAGGAAACCCTGCCTGCAAGAAAATAGGTCCATAGCTATTTTCTGATTGGCTGGTTAGCTGAGTAACAACTTCTACACTAGTGGGGGGAGTTAGAACTTGGAGGGGTCTCCCATTATTGCTTATTCTTCATTCCTAACCAGTTATTTTCAGTTTGGAGCTGCTTTCTGGCGCTAACTCTGGCGCGCGCGTTTCTGAGTAACAAACCCAGAGCTTCCAGACTTAGACTCTAGAGCAGCAGACTAAGGGGGCAGCTGACTTAAGCAACGAGCGTGAAAGCCAGCACGCTGCATCAACAACGCTGTAGCCCCAACATGCTGCCTAGGCTTTCCATTTACATTGGTCTCCATTAGCTAGGCGTTACCCTTGGTGACAGTCGCTCGACGACTTGGAACCTGCTCAGTTGCCGCTAGGAAGCTGCAGCCGCCACTCCACTCCTCACCCAAGTCTGTCGGAGCAGATTGATTGGTCAACGGCTCGACCATCCTAGGAATGGCGCAAAAGCAGCAGACTAGGCCGTTTTTGGTGACAAGGTCCGCAGCCGAGTTTGCTTCCGCCCGCCTTGCTGTCGCGTTGTAGAACAGCTGTAGCACGGCAGTTTCTTCATAAATATACCCCGACTTTGAAGAGGCGATGCAAGCAGCATACGTCTTCAAACGTTGCATGTAGCATACCGTTGGAAAGAACACAAGACAATGTTTTGAGAACAACATCAGTTGTGAATTTTTTACATCTGTATTGCGTGCAGAGCCTAGGGACCAAAACCTCCAAAAACAGGTTATTTCTTCCCTTTTCAGCCAACAAGAAAATACTTTCTCATCTAAATTACAGGGGAAACGCTGCCAAAACCTTTCCATTTTTTTTGGCAATAATGTCATGCTTTCCCTTTGTTTTTACCTCATTTCATGAGTGTAAGGGTAAAAGAGGGGTGTTTTAGCACTTTTTCTTTGCAACGGGCGTGGAAATTGTGGGGAACCATTTGACCCCGCCAAGAGTGCTTGAAATAGTTGAGATAGATTGCTGGTGCATCTATATTCTACCTACCACAATTCTCGCAATTTACTCTTGTCTACACCTCCCTTTCCTTTCCTCCCTTCACCCCTCCTCAGCAATCATGGTGGGAGGTGGTCTCTCCATGTCCATGGCAGAGGAGGCCCTCCAAAAACTCCAACAAAGGATAGTGGCCTAAGCGCATCTGGGAATCGTGCTTCGCAAACGATGTCGCCGACAAAGAGCGCTTGTCGGACGGGCACTAGTCACGCCGCATCCGCTGCTTTCACGAAGATGCCGCCCGGTGGGAGTCCTGCCGCTGAGAACATGGTGAGGGAAATGAGGAGACCAAGGAGGCATTGTCGACCCCACACATTAGCGACAGGGCCAAGGGCCTTGCAAATGTCGCCGGCGTAGCAGATGTGGTGGACGCGGAACGTGCAGAGGGCGAAGACGATGACGCTTGAGCAGAGGATGACCGGCACTCCTTGGAGGCCAAAGATGAAGAGGAGGATGATCCTCTCAAGGGCATTGACGCTGTCACCTTGGTGGTGATCGACCACCTTGTGGACCACAGAATCCGTGACTTTCGCACGTTGGGAGCTGTTAGGACTTCGGCCCTAGCAAAGGGGAATGGTGGCCGTAAGCTACCTGCTAGTCAGACATCTCGAGGCGCTGACTCGGATGGCTTACCAGTAGATGGTGACGGAAGAAACACGTTTCCTACCTTGGCACGTACACCAATCCCACAACCACAGGATGGTCCCTTGGCTTGCCTTGAGTAAGGAACACCTGGAAGAGCACAGACATGTGCTACGGCGGCCAACACGACCATTGTGTCTAAGGTAGGCCAGGGATCACAGAAGGATCCAACGGACGTCGTTGATGCACTGAACCTTCTACAAGACGACAAGGCATACGAGCATTTGCTCGATGCCCTTGAGCATAACCAGCTCACCAAGAGCGTGCTTGCCCTCAAGCAACATGTTCATCTTGATGCATTCAGTAATATGCTGAACATCATGGATACGTTGGTGGCTGGTTGCATGGCCGACAAGCATGATCCTACCCACCCATCCCAAAGTCGCAAAGCTAAGCATCTATTACATGATGATGCTCACAGCTTGACGGGTAACACGCATGATGATCAGTTGACGGGCCCGAGCGGCTCTCGTCGTACTCATCAGGCTAAGAAAGCGATAAAAGAACACCCTAAGGATAATGATGCAGCATTGGGTGCTAAGATCTCAAAGGCTCTGAAGCGCCTGAGTGATTATCCCAAGTTTGGCCTATCCAAGTCATGGACTTGGCCACTCAAAAGCCACGCATGGAGATTTTTCTTGAGCTCCATAACATCAAACAACGACTTGGGAAGCCGTCGGGCTAGCTTGCCTCGACAGCGTAGTGCTCACATCAGTGAAGAACTGGCTCAGTCTGTCCCCAGAACTCATTGGGAAGACATGTGCAAGATCCTCATGGACTTGTACGGTAGGGAGTCCGTCTCCCAGCAAGCGTCTAGGCGCTTGTCAAAAATCCGCCAGGGTGACCGCAAGCTTGCGGAATATATGCAGGATTCGGACAACACCTTGGAAAAAATCACAGATGAGGACCGCCATCCCATGTGGAAAATCGTGGAATGGCTTACCAGTGGCCTTTCTAACAAGCCCCTTGCTCGTGCTTCTATGCTAGATCCCCAAGGCAAACCTTGGACCAGTTATGTCGAGCTGCGTGACTTCATCCTCGAGAAGTACAACTCCATGGCAGCCGAGTATGGAGTAAACATATGTCGCGGCGAGCATCACCAACATGGTAACAATAAACGTCAGCACTCTCCCCAACGTGGTGAGCGTAAGCTCCCTCGGCACAGTTCGGGTAGTCACAAACCCTCCAAGCCACAGGATAGCCACAAGGAGTGTGCAGATGGCAAGGCCAAGACAGGCATCCTCACCTGGTACTACTGTTGAAAGAATGGGGACTATGCGTCTAAATGCCGCAAGCGCCAGAAGGATCGTGCTGGTGGGAACACCAACAAACAAGGCAAAGAACAGCAGGATAAGGGACGAGGAAACCGCTAGAATGCCGAGGGTGTCAATGGTGGTCGCGGACCAGCAGGCCGTGGGAAGGGTTTTTGAATTCCCTAGTGGCCAGTAGTGGACAACCACCAGGGGGTGTGGCTGAGAGATCCTTGGATGTTGAACATGCTTTCATGTTCCAGGATGATGATGTGAAACAGTTGGAACGCCTCACTTGGGCTTTGTATTCTGTTTTTTTTTGCTCCACCATGAGCAATGACTCTATATCTCTCTCCCGCCATTTTCCACTTTTGCATCTCATCGATGATGAATGCTTGAAAAACTGTACTTGCTTGATTGTAGCCACACAACAGAAAGCAAACCAAGTGCTTGAGTTGGCAAATGTAGCCCACAAGATGAACTCGCTCACGCAAGTGACTGTTGCAGTTCCAATCTTTTTGGGTCTCAAGAGAGAACTCTTGAATGGATGGCAACTCTTGTGCAATGTTAACAAAGGGCACCACGTGTGGGAGCAAGTGGGTGACTCTGTTGAGCTATGTCGTAGCACAGAGCATTTTTGCTTGTACCACTTGTAGGCCAAGCCTCCTAAGAGCTTGTTCACACACTCCTCACACGCAAAGATGACAATGCAATTCGCAGGTCATCTGGCTGGGGCACGCGTGCAAGTCCTAGTTGACACAGGTGTTGATGACGAGTTCATTAGTGCCTCACATGTACGACAGCTAGGATTAAAATGCACGCCTTGTGAGGGAAAAGTCATCGTCGGTGACAACCGTGAAGTCGATGTACCCAGCATATGTCGGGCAAGGCTCAAGCTAAGAGCTCTCACAACAATCGTCAACTTTACAATCATTGACTTGACAAATCATTTTGACATTGTTTTTGGTGATCCTTGGCTTAATGAGCACAAGGCCAACATGATTTGGGTCGCAAAGACTCTCACTGTACAAAAAGGCAAGTATTCCATCACGCTTTCGCCTATGGATCACTCAAAGCCCTCTCCCAAGACTGAATAATCCGTCCTTACGGCGCTTCAAATGAAGCGATACTTGCGTAAAGGTCACAACGTGTTCCTAGCACAACTTTGTAAGGTCGATAACGACGACCAACCGTCGTGCTCAAGTGACATCAGCACTCTCCTTGAAGAGTTTTCTTACGTTTTTTGCCCACTCCCAGATGGCCTACCGCCAGAACGGAATTTTTGTCATACGATCCCTCTTAAGCCAGGAGCAAGGCCATCGTTTCGGCCCATGTATCGCCTAAGTCCTGCTAAGCGTGAAGAATCCGAATGACAGATCAATGAATACTTGGCCAAGGGATGGATTGAACCTAGCAGCTCTCCATTCGGAGCTCCTATTCTCTTTTTCAACAAGAAGGATGGAGGTTTTCCCATGTGTGTTGACTACCGTGCATTGAACAACTTAACATCCAAAAACCGTTACCCCTTGCCAAGGATTGAGGATCTCTTTGACCAAATTCAAGGTGCAAAGCTCATCTCTTCCCTTGATCTGACTCAAGGATATCACCAGATTTGGATTACTGAAGAAGATGTTCCCAAGACTGCGTTTCGTACACATCTGGGACATTATCAGTTCCGAGTGCGGAGCTTTGGTCTTACCAATGCCCCAGTCACGTTTCAAGCCACAATGAATCATACTTTTTGTGACGAGTTGGGGAAAACCGTCTTAGTGTACCTTGACGATATCCTGGTGGTTTCAAAGAATCATGAGGAGCATGTACAACGTCTACGTACCGTGCTCGAGATCCTCAGCAAGGAGAAGTTCTTCACCAAGATGGAGAAGTGTGCTTTTGCACAACCTGAGCTACAGTCCTTGGGCTTCATCGTTGGTGGCGAAGGAATCCTTCTGGATCCTTGCAAAGTACAAGCTATTGTGTGCTGGTCTCACCCATCCAATGTTGGCATAATACGAGCCTTTTTAGGCTTGGAAAATTACTTCCGTTGCTTCATGTAAGGCTACTCTAGCCTTGTCGTCCCACTCACAACTCTCACACGTAAAAACGTAAAATAATCATGGTCTGATAAGTGTGAGCATGCATTTGTGCATGTCAAGGAAATTCTGACATCTGCACCTGTACTTACATTCACGAATCTTGAAATACCATATGAGGTGCTCTATGATGCATACATCGTCGGGATAGGGGCTGTCCTTATGCAAGAAGGACAACTGGTCACATATGAGAGTCACAAACTCTCAGGCGCCGAGACTCGCTGCACCACAGGCAACCAAGAGTTGCTTGCGGTAGTTTATGCCTTGAAGGTTTGGCTCTATTACCTTGAAGGTGCCAAGGGTGGATTCACAGTCGTTACACACCACAATCCCCTGGTATTCTTTCAGTCACAACCCAACCTTTCTCGGCGACAAGCTCGTTGGAGCGAGTACTTGAGAAGATTCCACGTCTAGTGGGAATATTGACCCGGTCGTACAAACATGGCAGACCCGTTGAGTCGCACTTCGGTCAACGCGGTTCTCACCACACTTGAAGCGCAATCCCTTCACACAAAAGACGTACAGGAGCAGGATTTGCCCAAGCCTGATGACCCCCTACGCCAACCACCAAAACCGACGGCACATTTCATCCATTCTTGCAACGTATCCGCATGGGATACTTTGTAACCCATGGTTTGACCAGGGTAACATTGACCGATACGGTTTGGTGGAAGGCTCTTGTCTCTACTGGAAGGGCAACTTGGTGGTTGTGCCCAACTCCGGAAAGCTACGGGATGAGATCCTTTTTGAGTTCCATAACCCAACAGCAGCTGGCCACCTTGGGGTAGCAAAAACCGAAAAGGCTCTCTTAGAGCATTATTGGTGGCCTGGATGGTCGTGCGACGTATGCAAGTACATCCAAGCCTGTGACTTGTGCATCCGCAACAAGTCGAGCAACAAGGCACCAACAGGATTGCTGAAGCCCCTCTCAGTGCCTAACTCTTCATGGGAAGAAATGAGTATGGATTTCATCACTGGCTTACCTGAAACACCTGGTGGCCATGATGCTATCCTCGTGGTGGTCGAATCTTTGACCAAGATGGAGCATTTCATGCCCACAACCACGGATGCCACTGCCGAGGAAATAGCACACACTTTTTGGGCCATTGTTTTTTGACAGCATGGGCTGCCGTTACGCATCATCTCTGATCGAGACGTGCGATTTTCAAGTAACTTGTGGCAAGCCCTTGGTGAGATTTTTGGCACCCGCCAAAAGATGTCCACTCCTTTTCATCCACAAATGGATGGACAGACTAAATGGATGAAATAAACTCTAGAGCAGATGCTCCGGATGTATGCGGATCCTTCGATGGATGATTGGGATGATTTTCTCAGTCTGGCAGAGTTTGCCTACAACTCTGTTCATGAATCCACGAAGTTGACACCGTTCTTTCTGAACTACGGCTGGCATCCGCTGGTACCCATCTCCTTGGTGAGGCGCGGGGGCGGTGGGAATCAGGTACCCTCCGCCCAAGCCTTTGCCGATCGCATGGGCTCTCTTCGTTGCAAAGCACGTGAATACCTCCATGCATCGAAGTAGCGCCAAAAGGCCTATGTTGATGTTGGTCACCGTGACGTCAAATCTGTCGGCGGCCAGTTGCTTTTGAGCACAAAGAACATGCATCTCAAGACGCCTTGAGCAAGGAAGATCCTTCCTAAGTGGGTCAGACCATTCAAGGTCAATCACAAGATTGGTGAGGTTGCTTACCGCTCGTGAAGGATATCAATCTCAATCTTTTGAGTTATCTCTCCTTGTGCAATGGCGCATGATCCAATGGATGCACCCAATGATTGTTTTGTTAACCAACAAAGCATGTCTCCTTCCACCAATAACTACTGTAGACCCCCTTGAACCGAAGACGGTTCACAGTAGATGGGGAGAAATGTAACAAACCTGGCATAATGTAGGACATTTTGTTACGTTCCATAGATCGGCACCATTCCCAAAAATGGTCTGCCGTGTCCTCCGTCTCGAAATGCGGGGATAAACCCAGATCTGTCAAGTGGACGGCAAGGAGAATTCATCGCCAACCAGCCCTGCGAATCGGAAGCTTTGTTGAAGCGTTCGATTCGCAGGAGGGCGACCGGATAGTGCCTCGCACTATCTGGCCGCCGCTCGAGGTCTCGCGACCTCGAGCGGCGGAACGCGAGCCCATCGCAAATGTTCGCGATGGGCTACGCTGGGCCCAAGCTGTCGCATTGGGTATGACCAAATGTGACATCTTGAGGGATCCTCACCCATCAAAGGGGCCCCTCACGAGGTCCCTCGTCATGACGAGGGGGCTCGCGAGGGGCCACTGGCGGGCGTTCCGACGGGACCTCTCCGCCGGATGCCACCTCCACTCGGTGGCATGGCAAACACGTTTTTATAGATGTGTTGGCCACGCTACCGGACAAGGGGCGCCGAGTGGTGACAAAATGCCCTCGCACGCGCGGAGACATTTTGTCACCACCTCCCCATGCTTAATCACGCCAGAAACGTAGAGTTTCCACTTGGACAACATAATATAGTTCAAAGGGTTGACTCGACGAAAGAAATGTACATAGTCGAGTTGCGTCAACCCGTCGACAAAATAGACGGATAAAATGATATCCTCCATCCTCCCTCTTGGGTTGTCCTATGACGAGAATGCACTCCGCTCCCTGACCTTGGTCAGGGCATACTTGTGAGAGGAGTCATTTGTGAGAGACATCACTTCATGACGAAGTCAATCTCCATGACCAACCTATGCGATTGCCATGAGAAATCGGGTCGCGAGAGCTCACTAAACCAGAGAGGCTCGCACCTCGTTTTACCAGTCGTGTTACACTAGGGCTAGGTGAAATCGCCAAACACCAATACGTTACATAGGTAACACAACGCCAGAAATTGAGTCCCTCTATGGAAGTCAAAACGGATCTCCTTCTAGATGTAAGTGTAGTGCATGTCAAAATCTCCACATGGCTTAAACAGATCTCTTACCTTTACACGTTTAAACTGCATGGATTGAGAGTCATCGAGTTTTGGCCCAGAAGGCTATGGGTTGCATTGAGCATAACAAGGATGGTACAAATGGATGAGGTACGGATGCTAGGAAGAAGGAAAAGTAGATAACTTTCATTAAGTATTAAGTGCATTTCACTATTGAGGAAGTGTTGAGGAAGTGCAGTGCATGTACATGATGACGAGAATCGTAGTAAGGCATATCTTGGGTCTTTGGCACTCAAGCCGAGCAACGTGTGTGACATCGCATCATGAGTGGTCACTTCGGGAAACTATGCCGAGAAGTCAAGGGGTTTTGGCAATATCAAAGCGTGGTTTTAAAAAAGTCCAGCGGTGTCCATAAGTCGACCGCATAGAATCGAGATATCAATATAGTTCACGATTGTTCTGTCGACCCTTTTAGAAAGTGATCAAATGTGCTAGAACCTTCGCAAACGAAACACTAGTGGTCATAGCAATTGACCAAAATTCCCTTGATTGAAGGACTTAAAAACCCTGAGGTCATCATGTAATGGGCCATAAATGTAAGGACAATATGCCCACTCACGGCGTTTTGAGACTCGTGTACATCTAAGAGGTAACAATCCCCCCCTTTTGACCGCGACGTCTTGTCGCATTGAAAGGCGTACACCGGTGATGGCAACATTAGTCGTCAATAAGATGATCAACGTCTCGGTTTTTTTGTACGGTTCCCAACTCTTATGTGTGGTGTCGTAGTTGTGGAACTTGACCAGATATCTGTTTTTTCCCATGGCGTTGATTTTCAAGGATTCGGCTAGGGAAGCCTTCGATGGGTTCGTGGTAGTGCTTGAGCTTGCTCCTGTGGAAGACTGGGTGGATAACCATATTGTTTGGCATGTTTAGTCAAGCAATGACAAGAGTTTGCATTAGCTCAATCTCAAGTGGTCCCAACCATCACGATTTGAGTAGTGCATTCTTTTGTGCGGAGTTTGATGTTTGCTCTCCTGAGTAGGATGTGATTTCCAGTGATGAACATATCATCCTTAGAATTTTGATCAATTTCTTGCCTCATGGTTTCTTGTGTCTTTGTGAGCGTCTTTCATGTTTCCTTCTACATATTAGTAAAGTCTTGTCCATTTTTGTGAAGCTTGCGTAGTTGTATGTGAGTAAAAGAAAGAGTTGTTTCAGTGCCCAATCAATGTCATACGGCTTGCACAAAGTGTAAAGGAGTTGTTTGAGCATCTCATAGGTCTGCATGGTCTTTATAATGGTTTGAGGATGGAGCGATGTTGATAGTTAGATCCAAGTGCTTTAGCACTCAATTATTTTGTGCCAAAAATGATTGGTGAAACGACAATCTTTGTCATTAATGATGGTACATAGCACTCCGTTCAACAGTACAATACATTCTACAGACAATCGTGTTGTTCCTTCTACGATGACGGTTGTCTTAGTCAAAATGAAGTGTGAAATCTTTTAAAGCCGTTCCACAATCACAAGGATGACGTCTTAGCCTTCTGAAGTGGCGGCAACCATCTCACAAAATCCATGTTGATGTCCACCCATGGCTTTGTTAGAAAAGGGAGAGGTTGGAGGAGTCTTGCCGATTTCGTGCGTCAAGATTTTTATCGGTGATGTGTCGCATGATTTGTAAAATGCTTCAATGTTAGTCTATATCCAATCCCGCCAATAATGCTTTGAAAGTTTCTTGAGCGCCTTCATCTAACAGAAGTATCAACCGGGACCTGTATTGAGGAACTCCTCCAAAATCATCTATCACTGTTTGTTTTTCTATGGTACAACAACTCGGCGAGTGAATCACCATTGCTAATAGGGATTATCAAACCAAGACTTGGTTTCTTCATACACACTGAACTCCTCATAAATCGTCGTGAACTGTCTCGCGAAGTACGGGTACCATTCAACGAATAGTGTGTTGATCTTGGCCATGAAGTCTAGTTTCCAAGTTTGAGCTTCTATTGGATTAATGTTTACAAGTCATTACTCGACCTCATAATGGAAGTTCATCTTGAGGAACTCCATCCATCGAGCTTGTGGACTATTCATATTTGGCTAAGTCTTGACATGTTTGACTGTATGGTGGTCATTGTAGATGATGCATCCTAAAGACTCCAGGTAACACCGCCATGTCCTTAACGCATGCACAACGAGGATTTCTTCTTTGTGCACCACATAGCCCTGGCCCATGTAGTTTTTGTGACATGTACACGACAGGTAGTTCTCCACCGCCGTTGTCTTGGAGAAGGATGGAACTGATTTCTGGAACGGACACGTTGGTGGCCATGAAAAAGTCCACCATCGGATCTGCCATTCGAAGGGCTAGCATCGATGTGAAAGCAATCCTTAAAGAGCTGAATTATTCTTGTTCTTTGTTTCCCAAAATCGACCCTTTACTTTTTCTAATCAAATGTAGAAGTTATAGAATCCCCAGATCACTTGGAAGTCGTGCACATTGGTCGACGTATGCCAATAAAAAACCGTCCCCATTTCTTCAGGTCTATGGTCATCCGTCCTCCACTGCTGATGTGGCCCAAAAACTTGATCACATGAGAACATAGTTGCATTTTGAGAGTTTTCCATAGAATTCATCTATTTATAGAATATCGAGAAATTTTCAGAGATGTCCATTTTGGTCCTCCGTGGTGAAGTTGTACACCAAGGTATTGTCCAGGTATACAACGACAAATTCGGCCAAAAAACGTTGCTCAGGACTGCCATAATATTTTATGGGAATATGTGAGTCCGAACGACATAACTGTGTGCTCAAAGCAGCAGTATCTTTTGCAAAATGCCGTCTTCTTCATGTTCTGATCAGTTACGTGGATCCGATGATGGCTGCTGCGTAGGGCGCTTCTGGTACATGTTCTTGCACCACAGAGTTGGTAAGAAGATTCTTCTACTCGCAGAACAGGGTAGCGGTTCTTGATGGTGATGTTATTCAATACTTTGTTGTCCGCGCACATGTGCATCTTTCAAAAAGTGTTTTGCACGAAAAAAAAGGGTGTCACAAAAGGTGACGTGGCAGATCTGATATGGTCAAGCATCTCGTCCAACTGCTTTTTGAGTTCCGTTATCTCATGGTTCCTCATCTAAAATGTCCCATAACTGTTAATCTGTCGCCTAGCTTCAAGTCTATCTGGTGATGGACACTCTGTTGAGGAGGTAACTCTCAGGATGGTTTGTTGGGAAAACACCTCTTCGAACTCCCCGACGAGTACTGCAAACTCCTCCACAAGACTTACAAACTTTTCAGTTTCTATGCCAATGTGGTTGTCTCTGCTCTTCCAATTTCTCTTGCCACCCCTGTCTCCATGTGGATAAGCCACGCCTGTGCTCTGTGTCTAAAAGATCTCTCGGCCACATGTTGTAATACCGGCTCGTGTCTTGCGAATGCTACAACTTCTTTACTACTCTTACCTTTGTTGCTTCTCGTGACTGCCGCTACATTGTGGATCCCTTGATCATAGGCAAGTGTTGCTTTCTACCATTAATGCCAGCATATAATGCGCCGCTGATCCCACCATCTGCGGATTGTTTTGGTAAAGGAAATCTTGCACGAAGATGACTTTGTGCTCACTCATTAGGCAAATCCTATAGAACGTTGTGTCATGCAGATCTCTCATCTACAATTGAAGAGGTTTGCGAAATCCACGGATCTGCAGTCAGCTATCGACAGGTATTCCTTCAAACACCCAAGTTGGTATTACAAACCTTGTTTCTGAACCATGTTGCATGATGCAAGGACGACGGGTTGGTCTTCCCTGGAGTACCATTACATCCGAAATCTTGTGGATTGAGTTGAGATTCAGGCCGTGTGGGTCGGCACTGACTCGCAGCGGGCTGATTTTCTTACAAAGGCCATCAGCCCTACGAAGTTTCTTGTGGCCATACGTTATGTGGGATTGCACCCCGCCTGTACTGTGGATTTTCCTCTGCTTTTGAGGTGCATCTGTTGTCATTCACCATCGCGTTGCTTACATCAGTTGAATAGGACCAGAGTGTGGTCCCCTATTCACCGTGTGGTAATGGGGGAGTGATATTGTTTAGACAACTTGTTGTGACCTCTAGACTCACGTCCATTGTCTTGTAGACTCCAGATTAGGCAGAAGGCAAAGAAGAGTAGGGGAGCAGACACGAGCCCAGCGGCTGAGATAATTTTAGGAAGCTTCCTAGCATGCTTGCCACTAGCCGGGCGTAAGCGCTCAGTCAGCTCGCGGTGTCAACACACGTCTGACACGAAAAAGCAAGGGTTTGACTAGACGACACAAACAATGTCAAATGTGTTTCCATAGAATAAAATACATGGAGAGAGAGCTAACAAATGACAAGTCCACATCATAAACACATGCCGCGGCGCACGATGGGTGTCGCGCGCAGCAGTGCAAGTTCTGTCCCAAAAGTGGCCCAAAACACTGTTTTGGCCGTAACTCTGTGTAGACAAATCAGAACGCTACGTCGTCTGAACCTAGAGATGCAGAATCTTGATCTGAATGCTACGACTGGTCACACGAATAAGTCCAGCACCAATCGGCGGACAGACAATGCAAAACATGCAAATCGGGCTCAAGAGCCAGTCCTCCGAGAAAACTCTATGGTCTGTAGAAAAACCGCAAAGCACCCCGGCAAGCACCCAGGACGTGCTGGCAACTCTCTGACAGCTGCTGGTGGGTGGAGCTACCACTCGTCATTGCTCCGGCTTCGTCCGCATCAAGGATAGACTACAAAAAAACTGCATAAGGTCCGAGACAACATCCATGACACTGGGGCTGTTGTCGGTCAGCTCCGAGTGGGTGGTCCACCACCTGTCGACGCGCCGGTGCCTCCAGGGTCCGCATGGGGGATCATGCCGTCGTGCTCTCCTGTATCGCTGCTCTCATGGACGTCGCTAAGGGTGCACACCGGGTAGGATTCCTGAATCTCAGGATGGATCTAGATCCCCGGATCGGAATCCAACCCTGGACCCAGATCCGCGAATCCGGGTCCAGATTTACGAATCCTCATGGATTTGCGAATCCTTTCACGGGTCTGTGCAGCAGACTATTAGAATTGAAGAAAAGGTAGTGGTCAGCATCAACCCTGGTCCCTGCACACACATAATAATGGGTGCGATGGTGAGAGTACATCCTTGTCAACGTGCGGACAGCAGGATCTTGGCAGTTCAAACATTGCTTTTCAACTGTTGAAATACCACAGGCTCGGTGACAAGCCTGATGTAGCTTGGCAGGTGCAGATTGACCATGAAGGCAGCTAGTGGTTTGCGAGCCTGTTCAGACACGCGCCAAGCCTTTCTGTTAGTGATGAATCTGAAGAGGCTCGCCGTCCACACCATGCCAATAGACATGCATGTGATAACCCTTCCAAGAAGGGTTATCTCATGCGAGGAGTTGGCCTGGACTCCTTGCTTATTTTTCTAAGTCGTCTCCCTCCACTCACCCCCTCTCCCTCCCCTCGCCCTTGCCTTAAAAACTTGCACAACAGATTTGCGAGTCTTTGACGAATCCATTTTCTCGGATTTGGATTCGCGAATCCGGATCTCGGATCTGGATTTGCGAATCCAATTTGTGAACCCAGGATTTGGTGTGCACCCTTAGTCGTCGCTCATGACGGGTGGAAGCCACACACACCAACAGCGGCTGCCGAGCAGCTGTAACGAGCCACCGGGTGCCCTCCCGCCATCACTGCATGTGATCATACATTATCTCCATTAGATATGGTTTTGTAGATGTTCATGTTTGACTTGCAGTGACTCGGTGACCTATTTTGGTCCTACCTGTGAACCTGTGGTACTTTGGACACGCTTAGTTTAGGTCCAAACTCAGGATTTGCACATGTGGGTCATGAGGGGAGTCATGCCTCGACTTGTTGGGTGAGCGCCAGTTTTTTTTTGGTCCCATGGTCGTAACCGATGGGAGTGGGAGGGTCTCCTAGACACCAAAAGAAGCCCGGGGATTGAACCCGCCCCCCCAAAAAACTATTGTGAGTATAATCTTGGGTGCTTCCATCAGCGGTGGAAGTTAGGAATGAGTTGGATTATTGTGTTGTGCCTGCCTTCCCTTGCTGTGCATAGGAAAGGGACGTTGAGGATGGCAGAGTGTAGGGCTTGAATTGCCTTTTTCTTTTTTCTTCCGTCGGCTCGAGACTGAATGCCTTGGGTGGCATGATTGAGATTGTCTTGAATATTTGCAGAGATTACAGATAAGAGACGGGGGGCTGGCTTGGAGGTTGGGTCTGCCCAATGTTCTTGCTAAATTTGGTGAAGGATAGTGGCCCGTGTTATGTCCAGATAACACGGTCTGGGGAGGGGGTGGTGGGTCCAAATAGCAGGTTCGGTGTGCTTGGTTCGGATTTGGGGAAGAATTATATGAAGAGGTCCTTCAGGCGTGAGGTGAGGGGCTTTAGATCCCCGCTGTTGTGCTTTGTGCCATTCCTGTACAGTTTACTGTGACCACTCGGCCGTGTCCATACTCGTGCAGATCCCTGAGGCAGGCGGCCCTGGTGACACCGGCGTGACGACAGGCGGCGGACTACCCGTCTGGAGCTGACCGACCACTGTTCCAGAGCCCCAGATGTCACCGGGACTCCTTGTTGTGCCTTCTACGTCTTGCAGGCGCCTTTCGGCGGACTGGGCATGAGGCCCATTTGCATGTTTTTACATTGTATACTCGCTGTCAGTTGATGGATGCATGCATGTGACCAGTCATTGCGTGCGTCTTTTGATTCTGCACATCTAGGTTCAGACGGCGTAGGATTCTGACATGTGTGCGCAGAGTTACGGCCAAAACAGTGGTTTTGGGCCGGTTTTAGGACAGCTCTTGGACTGCCGCGTGCGACACCCGCCGTGCGCCGCGGCAGGTATTTATGCCCTGGACCTGTCAGTTGTCATT
>SZWC01001801.1:63432-75959 GCA_023375785.1 Penium margaritaceum | reverse complement strand
CAGCAGCAGCAGCGCGTACCACCACGCAGAGGTGTGTGGCGGCTGCGGTGCGTGCAGCCACCACTTCCCCCCCCCACAGCCGCAGCAGCAGAGCAGCAGCAGCAGAGGCGGCGGCGGCAGCCGCGCAGCAGCAGCGCAGCAGCAGCGGCCGCCACCGCAGCGTGGCAGCAGCGGCGGCAGCAGCAGCGCAGCAGCGGCGTCGGCAGCAGCAACGCAACAGCGGCAGCAACACAGCAGCAGCAGCGCAGCAGTGGCAGCAGCAGCAGCGCGAGGCGGCAGGAGCCAGCAGCAGCGCGCGGCGGCGGCAGGCAGCAGCAGCTGCAGCGAGCAGCAGCAGCGCCGCGCGCAGCAGCAGCCGCCGCGCGCAGCAGCACCAGCGGCAGTGCAGCCGCCGCTGCCACCGCTGCACACGTAGCTACGCAGCTGCTGCTGGAGTTGACAGCGCAGCTGCGGCAGCAGCTGGGCGGAAGCTGCTGCGCAGCTTCCGCGGAGCTGTCGCGCGCCACCGTGCAGCAGCAAAACCGTGAGAAGAAAAAAAAAGAAAGGACGGGACGAGCTGACATCAGCATTGTTCGTTGCTGACGTCATCAGGTCGTGCTGACGTCAGCAACCACTTGCTGACGTCAGCATTACACTTAGCCAAAATTTCAACCGAAATGTCAAAAGTTGCCAGCATTTCAACTCTACGAGAAACTTAGTCGGTTTTGAAATCTGGCAAAGTTGACCTGTCGTCCCATAGTGAGCGGCGACATGAGGTCGCCCGACGACAAGGACAAGGGACCAGGTGATCCCTCCTCCTCTTCTTCAGGGGTATTGAGCCCTCGCTCGCAGGCCATTGAGGACTTGCGCAGTCAGCAGGAGGAGATGCGTCGTCTGCAGCGAGAGCAGACTGACGCGATCCGCACGCTGACTGAGCTCCTACGCGCTCAGTCCACGGCTCCTCCGCGGATCTCCGAGGGAGCTGCCGGCATTGCGGCCTCCACCCAGCACTCGGCTCAGGTGCCCGTGACAGGCGCCCCGCCTGCTTCACCTCCTGGTGTGGTTTTCCCACCACCTGCGGACCTCGTTGATGACGAGCCATTCATGCCAGGCTTCGAGGATGACTCCCAGGAGCGGGAGATTCGCCTTCTACAGGAGCACCTCCGTCAGCTGCAGACGGGTATCCGACCTCCACCCGTGTCCCCGATACGACCGTCACCTGACTTCCCCAGTGACCACCCTCTACCAGGAGTTTTCCCCATCACTCGCCCTCCTCAGCCTGCGGCTGCTCTCCCCACGGAGAGGTAGCCAAAGGACTTTGAGGCACCACCTCCACGGTACATCAGCGAGGACGGATTTGACTGCTGGGAGATCCTGTTTCAAGTGTGGGCTACTTCTGAGGGAGTGTGGCCTTACTACCACAGCCCATACCAGTCTACAGATCCAGCACAGGTGCTGACAGCAGCCCGAGCCATGCGAGGACTTCTCTACGCCATGCCACGCGAGACTGTTGTTGACTTCCGTCCCTTCCTCGGCGAGGCTGGCACAGGCAACGGAGCTGATCCTCGTGGAGGCTGGGATCTGGCGTTGTCCCTCCTGGCCGCAGAGATGCACGCCACCCGTGCGTCACACATTCGTGCCTTCCACTCCCTCCGTCAGGGACCCGCGGAGCCTGCTGCGGACTACTGGCGACGCGCCATGCGTATCTACACGCGCCTGGGGACCTCAGGGGGCACACAGCTGTGGGTGCTTCGGACGATCATGCTCGGAGTTCGTCTGGAGTACACCGACATATTCACACGGTAGAGCGACGCTACTCTCGAGCCTTTCTCAGCCACCCTACAGCTGCTCCCGTGGGCCCATCAGCTTTTCCTCCAGGTGACGTCGACCCGCGAGGCAGCAGTAGCACATCAGGAGACTTCTCTCGCTGCAGCAGTCCTCGCCTCACCACCATCTTCCCTCCTGCAGTCACCCTCACCTTCCTCCATCACAACGTCATCTTCCTCCTCCTCTTCGACCCCGTCTACACCCACGCAGTCACAGGGCGTTACAGTAGCTGCCCAGGGGAAGAAGAAGAATAGGAAGCGTGGATCGGGTCAGTAGCAGTCGTCATCCAGTGGTAGCAGTGGCCGTTCCGTGCACTGCTACAACTGTGGAGGTGCCCATCGCTACACCGAGTGCCAGCAGCCGCTCAACTGGGAGCGCATCACTCACGGACTTCAGGCTGCCCATGCCGCTCGCACCGCGTCCGGCACGTCGACCGCACACTCCTCTGGACGCGCGGCAACTACGACTGCAGCTGTTCCTGCATCCTCACCGGTGAGCAGCAGTGATCCAGACCCACGTGACCGCACCATCGCCGAGCTTCGTCATCTTCTGGCGCTTCACTTTCAGGGAGGTGCGAGTGTGTTGTCATCATCGAGTGGGTCACAGAATGCTTGTTCGTCCGTCCTTGTGACTCGTGATGACACATGTGGGGGAGCACAGTCCGCATGTGATGATGATGGGCCTGACTGCACTGACTGGATTCATGAGTCTCACCTTCGTGATGTACGTCGTTCCTTCCCACTGACGGCTCAGCGTCCCTCTGATGCCGAGTGCTCTATTGCTCGTTGTATAGTGACGTCCACCAATCGTGACTCCGGTGGCACTTGGATCATTGATTCCGGTGCCACCCACCACATGACGTGTCGTCGTAGTGACTTTGTGGTACTTGGCCCTGTCACGACTGTCCGTTCTGTCCATACAGGTTCTGGTCAGTCCTTACCGGTTCACGGTGTTGGGGTTGTATGCTTTGATGGTCCGTCTGGCCCCCTGTATCTCTCTGACGTGCTGTTTGTGCCTGATCTTGAGCTCAGTTTGCTGTATGTGCGTGCCTGCACTCTGATGGGTCTCTCCGTTGAGCATACTGCTGACTCAGCGATTGTGACTGCTCTTGACACCCGTAGCATTGTCTTGCGTGCTTCAGTCGTAGATGATTTGTACCGCATTGCTTGCCCCTCCTCCCCTTGCTCTCCCACCTCCTCTGGTCACGTTTTTGTCATTGGTGTTCTATCCCCGGAACACCAGCGGTTGCTTCACCGACGTCTGTGTCATGTGGGCCCCGACACGGTGTCGAAGCTCATCCGGACACAGCCCGCTCTTGGTCTTGACGTGGCTTCTTTCGAGAAGCCACCCAAGACCGACTGTCTTTTTTGCGCTCAGGGTAAGATGCACCGGTGCACTTACCCTGATTCGCGTTCCCGAGCGCTGAGGCCCCTCGAGTTGGTCCACTCGGACTTGCTTGGTCCTCTCCTGGTCGAGTCCGTGTCTGAGAGGGGCCGGTATGTTCTGACGCTGACTGATGACTTCACCCGGATGCGGTGGGTCTACAGTCTGCGTCAAAAGAGTGACACCGCCCTTGCGGTTCGGCTCTGGCTCGTGATGGCTGAGTGTCAGTCTCGCCACACCCTACATACCTTTCGCTCGGATCGCGGCGGCGAGTTCCTCGGCGAGATGGACTCCTTCTTTGCTGAGCACGGTATTTTTCACCAGGTCTCTGCTCCTGCTACCCCACAGCAGAACGGTGTATCTGAGCGCTAGAACCGCACCATGGAGGATGCGGTTCGCGCCATGCGGTCTGAGTGCCGTCTCCCGGAGTCCTTCGCATTCGAGGGCTTCGCCTACATGACGTGGGTCTGGAACCGCCTCCCGCATGGTCCGCTTTCGGATCATGTTACACCGTACGAGCTCTGGTTTGGCCACCGTGCCGATCTTCGTCTCGCAAGCGTCTGGGGATCCCTGGCCTCCGTATGGTACACCGAGGACTAGCAGGGGTCCAAGGTCTCCCCTCGGGGTCGCTTGTGTGCCTTCATCGGCATCTCCCCGCGGTCGAAGGCCTGGCGCTTTTGGGACCCCACTCGCCGTCGTGTCATTGAGTCCCGTGACGCGCTGTTTTTTAGTCACTCACATACCGTGATCTGACTTCGATCACAGCGCTCTCTGCATCTCATGTCGCTTCCTGTGAGGGTCCTCGGTGGATGGGGGAGACCTCTTCGCCAGCGACCATTCCTCGCCAGGCTGATGTGTCCGCTCGAGTCCCCTCTCGATCTCCAACACTTGATGATCCGGCTATCATTGCCGTTGGTCCAGAGATCCCACCTGTCCAGCCTGCTTCACACCCCACAGGTACCGCTGCTCCCACGCCTCCTCCTGCATCACCCTCTGTGTCCACTAGCACCCTTGTTCCAGCGTTTGACCCAGCCCAGCCCACTCCTATCTCTACGTCGGGTGACACTCCTGTCTCAGTGGCCGGGCCAGCCTTGCCCGCTGTCATCCCCAGCTCAGTGTCCCCCACACACGCATCTCCGCGCACGGCATCTCCGACTACCTCGTCTCAGCCCTCACCAGCTGCGGTCGTACCTGTCCCTGTGGTCGTACCTGTTCCTGAGCCTGAGGTGCGCCCCTCGACCTCCGGTTACTCCCGTGAGCCCGGTGGTCGCCTTCGACCACTGGTTTTTGGAGCTCAGCGAGCGTCGGGTTCTGGACCCAGACGTTCCTCTCGCAGCATCGCGAGCGGTGATCCAAGCACAAAGGCCTTAGGCCTGAGTGTCTGCACTGTGCTTCCAGAGGTACACCCAGCATGCCCCATAGGGCACGACCTGGTTACTCGCGAATTCCATATCGCCTGTGACGCAGCAGCTGATCTCGTGGCCGTCAGGCCTGACACTGAGGCGTGTGCACTTGCCACGCAGAGTTCCCCCTCTATGGCGCCGGACCCGGGCACATTGAGGGAGGCCTTCTCATCGCAGGATGCCAATGCCTGGCGAGCTGCTTTCGAGGATGAGCTTCGCGCTATCCGAGAGCACGGAGTCTACGAGCTGATCGACCTTCCCCCTGGGAGGAAGGCGATTCAGGTCAAGTGGGTCTTTCGCAAGAAAGTGAAGCCGGATGGCTCACTAGAACGCTACAAGGCCCGCTTGGTCGTCAAGGGGTTCTCTCAGATTGAGGGAGTTGATTACACTGACACCTTTGCCCCTGTCGGCCGCATGACCTCAGCACGAGCTCTGTTTGGTGTAGTAGCTCAGCATGACTGGGAACTACACCTGATGGATGTGAACAACGCGTTCCTCCATGGCTCTTTGGATGAGGAGATCTACGTGGCTCAGCCACCTGGCTTTGAGGACGGTGACAAGGTCTGGCGCTTGCGCAAGTCCTTGTACGGCCTCAAGCAGTCTCCACGGTGTTGGAACCGGGAGATCACTGGCACCTTAACTCGTGCAGGATACGTACAGAGCGAGGCAGACCCCTCACTCTTCATCCTACCGACACCCGAGACCAGGATGGTTTACCGCCATCTTGGTCTATGTTGATGACCTTCTGATCGCGTCTCTGTCACTGGAGGCCGTGAAGGAGGCCAAGGCTGTCCTGCAGACCGCCTACAAGATGAAGGACCTCGGTCCTGCATCGGTGTTTCTTGGTATGGAGATTGTGCGAGATCGCAGACATCGGACACTGTTGCTGCATCAGGCCCGATACGCACGAGTCGTGGGGGAGCGCTTTAGCGATCTCCTTGGTGCAGTGCCCACTGCT
Source organism: Penium margaritaceum (assembly GCA_023375785.1). Classification (NCBI taxonomy): domain Eukaryota; kingdom Viridiplantae; phylum Streptophyta; class Zygnematophyceae; order Desmidiales; family Peniaceae; genus Penium; species Penium margaritaceum. The sequence goes on along the minus strand of SZWC01001801.1, from coordinate 70,409 downwards.
TCCACACCACTCACACCTGATGGGCAGGATGCCATGAAGGTGGATGACCCTACACGGCTGGGGGAGACAGTGGACGTGACCTTGTGCCTCCGTCTCATCGGATCTCTGATGTACCTGGCCACTACCACGCGTTCCGACATCGCGTTCGCCGTCGACCTTCTCGCTAAGTTCTCGCAGGCTCCACGTGCGAGAGGTCTTCACACGGCTCTGCGAGTGGTACGGTATGTGGTCTCCACGCCGTATCTCGGACTCTGCTTTCGTCGGCAGTGTTCGGTGGTTCTTGACGGCTACACTGACAGTGACTGGGCTTGGAGTCCTGACGGGCGCAGTCGCACTGGCTACGTGTTTTTGCTCGGTGGTACCGCTTTGTCTTGGCGAAGCGGGAAACAGGGCTGCATCGCATGTAGCTCGTCGGAGGCAGAGTATGTGGCTTTGGGGGCAGGGGCTGCTGAGGCAGTTTGGCTGCAGCGCTTGTTTCTTGAGCTTGGGCAGTCAGTACCCGCCATTGTGCTGCGTTGCGACAACCAGAGTGCTCTCGCCATCGCGGAGAACGCTGGTGTTTTTCATGCTCGCACAAAGCACATTGCGGTTGAGCATCACTTCGTTCGTGATTTGGTGGAGTGACGCGTGATCTCCATCATGTGGGTTGGCACTGACTTGCAGCGAGCTGACTTCTTGACGGAGGCACTTGCCCGCGGAAAGTTCCTGGTGGCCATTCGTTCTGTTGGGCTTCGTCCCGTGCGTGACAGTGGTTGAGTGTGGGATGTACGTTACCATCTCATCTGTATGTGTCACTCACTATGTGGTTGTACCAGTGCTGCACGCGTATGGACATGCGTACCATCGGGTCATGGGGGAGTGTTGTGCTTTGTGCCGTTCCTGTACAGTTTACTGTGACCACTCGGCCATGTCCATACTCGTGCAGATCTCTGAGGCAGGCGGCCCTGGTGACACCGGCGTGACGACAGGCGGCGGACTACCCGTCTGGAGCTGACCGACCACTGTTCCAGAGCCCCAGATGTCACTGGGACTCCTTGCTGTGCCTTCTACCTCTTGCAGGCGCCTTTCGGCGGACTGGGCATGAGGCCCATTTGCATGTTTTTNGACGGCGTAGGATTCTGACATGTGTGCGCAGAGTTACGGCCAAAACAGTGTTTTTGGGCCGGTTTTAGGACAGCTCTTGGACTGCCGCGTGCGACACCCGCCGTGCGCCGCGGCAGGTATTTATGCCCTGGACCTGTCAGTTGTCATTCCTCTCTGCATATGCTATATTGAAGCATTCTGACACTCTGCCTTGTGTCTCCTAGCCAAACCCTTGCCGTTGTGTGTACGACCTGTGACTGTCGTCACCGTCTGACTAGGCACTGACGCCCGGTCAGCGGCCGTGTTGCTAGGAAGCTTCTACGCACTTTCTCACCCGCATGATAGGAAGCAGTGTTCAATGGTTTCTAGGCCCCGCATCTTGGGCAGAGTGGGGAGGAGGGTGGACGAAGAAATCTGTATCGATGATTGACTTGGATGGAGCGGTAGACTATACGGAGAATGACATCTTGAGGGCGGATTCTTAGGGGGCTCTTAGGGAAAAAGGCATGGATAAGCTTCCAGTGGAAGGTGGTCAATGGAAATTGAGTTTCCCACTTGATTTTATGGGTGGGTTGTAGTTCACGGAGGTGTGCGAGGTGAGTGTAGATTTGTGTGAGGTTTTTGTATGGCGAGGTGAGTATGTAACTAGGGATGTCTTGTCGGTGTGGGGTACCTATGAAGTGACCATTGGATGCATAGACTGGTGGGCTAGAAGTTGCAAAGACTGGGCGAGATGGGACCCATGGGTGTGTGTGTGTAGGCGTCCTGTAACGGGGCATATTTGGAGAGGGTCGCCCCTGGTGACACTGTTGTGTTTTCGGGTTTTGTAAATGATCGTGATAGGCAGGCCAGTGAGAGATATGAACACAACGTACTCTGTATTGTTAGAGATGTCATCTAAGGAGGGTGGTTTGGTCATTACTGAAATCCAGGTGAGTAGGAGGTGCTCTCTAGCTTCGTTGAGCACATCCAATTGGCTGTGAGTGGGTGGGTGTCCGAGGATTTGGGTTAGGTCAGCTGGTTGGAAGATGTGGCGCACTTGTAGCTCGTGTGTGAGGAGAAAGCGTTCACGTATGGGTATGACAAAGGGGGTGTCATCAGTTTTGAGAATATGTCAATTGTAAGCTAGATATTCATGTTCAATGTTTTTGGGTGAGCGCCGGCGAGCTCCATCTCGCCGGCCGACGGGTGGACTTGCTTACCGAGCTCCACCCCATAGGCACACATATTTTTCTGCGTTTCTGACTCTAACTCTTCACACACCTCACTATTTCACCTACCGTCTGTCCCAATCTCAACAGAGTCAAGCACTACACAAGGGCATGGGGGAAGGGTTGTAACGTGTGATAGAGCGATGACCCCCTTTTCTTTTCTTTTATCTGACGCGCAAACCCCATAAAACTATGTAAGGTTTTATGTTATGTGCGGGCTCCGCCTGCGCAAAACATAGAAAACCACAAATCGTAGTTTGGGGTTTGCGCGTCAAGGAAATAAGGGGTTGTCGCTTGATCGCGATCTCAGGAGGGAGCAACGATCCCATGCTGACTGTGTGCGGCAAGCAATTCAAATCGCTCTTCGTACTTGTCTTCCAAAAGTATGGGCACATTGTCAAATCGTTGCAAACACGCGGCGGATGAGAATCAGTCCCTTGCCAAATGCATCGATGAATTTGACTCATGGCCACAAAAGGAAGGGAAAATGCCACAAAAAGGCAATGAATGCAAGGGGTGGATGGTTGAAAAAAGTTACTGGAGGAGGGAATAAACATTACTACTTCTCAATCATGCTAAAACCCGTGCGACTTAACTGAAAACTGAGAATAGTCATGCAAGAACGCGTCATTGCTTTCCGTGTGACATCAGTCCGCACTTACCTAATGAAATATGGGCTTCCATAAGGCACGGTGTTCAGTGTGTTTACGAGGATATTCTGCAGTGAGAAAACTGTTTCGAGGTGCAAACTAGTTAAAAACCATGCATGTAGCACATTACATCATGGGTTCCACAACCCTGAAGAAAACTCTCATCTATGGTTTCAAACAAGGGTAATCCCGTTGATAGGATGAACAGGACATGTATTCACACAAGACATCATAACATCCCTTTCCGCTTCTCTAGATTTCGAAGGGTCCCTTACATATTAGATTTCACACAAGTGACCAGTGACGAAAATTTTCCATCCACCAAAGAAATTGTGAGGAAGATTTTCAACTTCGGGAACACCTTGTAACACATTGACTGACAAAAGCAAAAGTGAAAGTGACAACGAGGAGGGTACCAGGTGACAGGTCTGTTGTGCTTTGTACCGTTCCTGTACTGTTTACTGTGACCACTCGGCCGTGTCCATACTCGTGCAGATCCCTGAGGCAGGCGGCCCTGGTGACACCGGCGCGACGACAGGCGGCGGACTACCCGTCTGGAGCTGACCGACCACTGTTCCAGAGCCCCAGATGTCACCGGGACTCCTTGCTGTGACTTCTACGTCTTGCAGGCGCCTTTCGGCGGACTGGGCATGAGGCCCATTTGCATGTTTTTGCATTACATGCTCGCTGTCAGTCGATGGATGCATGCATGTGACCAGTCGTTGCGTGCGTCTTTTGATTTTGCCTGTCTAGGTTCAGACGGCGTAGGATTCTGACATGTGTGCGCAGAGTTACGGCCAAAACAGTGGTTTTGGGCCGGTTTTAGGACAGCTCTTGGACTGCCGCCTGCGACACCCGCCGTGCGCCGCGGCAGGTATTTATGCCCTGGACCTGTCAGTTGTTATTTCTCTCTGCATTTACTAAGCTATTGAAGCTTATGAGACTTTGCACGTCTCCCTAGCCTGATCCTTGCTGTTCCTTGCACCTGCCTGCTTGCTAGTGCGTCAGCTGACTGGACAGTGTCGCCACGTCAGCAGCAGCAAGGCTAGGAAGCTTCCTAGCAGATTCTCATGGTATCAGAGCGGTGAGACAGATCTCACCGAGCTGCGCAGCAGAGACGCAGCAGAGCAGCAGCAGTGAGAGTCACCGCTGCAGCAGATCTGGTGGGACTCGGTGGAGACGGTCGGCCGCCGTCAACGTGAGACCGCAGCTGCAGAGACAGCAGCAGCGACGCTTACCACCACGCAGAGAGGCGTGGCGGCGGCGGTGCCAGCAGACCTCCCACAGCCGCAGCAGCTGAGTAGCAGCAGCAGCGCAGCAGCCGCGGCAGCAGCAGTGCAGCAGCAGCGGCGACAGCAGCAGCGCAGCAGCCGCAGCGGCGGCGGCGGCAACAGCAGCCGCAGCGGCAGCAGCAGCACCAGCAGCCGCAGCGCAGCTGCAGCAGCAGAAGCAGCGGCGGCAGCAGCAGCACCAGCAGCCGCAGCGCAGCTGCAGCAGCAGAAGCAGCGGCGGCAGCGGCGGCAGCAGCGGCAGCAGCAGCAGCGTGCAGCGCAGCAACAGCAGCAGCACAGCAGCGCGGCAGCGCAGCAGCAGCAGCGGGCGGCGGCGGCAGCGAGCTGCGGCTGCAGCGCACAACAGCAGCAGCGGCAGCGTGCAGCGGCTGCTGCCACCGCCGCGCACGCAGCCACGCAGCTGCTGCTGCAGCTGCCTGCGCAGCTGCAGCAGCAGCTGGGCAGAAGCTGCCGCGCAGCCTCCGCGCAGCCGCAACTGGGCGGCTGCACGCTCGCGCAGAACCGCGAGCGAAACGACAAAAAAAAACATAAAAAAAAGTCAGCGTCGACGCTGACGTCAGCATTTTGCTTGCTGACGTCATCAGGTCGTGCTGACGTCAGCAACCACCTGCTGACGTCAGCACCATACTTAGGCAAATTTTTTTGCCGGAAGGTCAAAAGTTGCCAGCATTGCAACTCCTCGAGAAACGCAGACAGCACTGCAATCCGACAAACTTGACCCGTCGTCCCATACTGAGCGGCGACATGAGTTCGCCCGACGACAAGGACAAGGCGCCAGCTGATCCCTCCTCCTCTTCTTCAGAGGTACTCAGCCCTCGCTCACGGGCGATCGCGGACCTACGCAGCCAGCAGGAGGAGATGAGTCGTCTGCAGCGAGAGCAGACTGAGTCGATTCGCACGCTGACAGAGCTTCTGCGTGCTGAGTCCACGGCTCCCTCGCGGACTTCTGGAGGAGTTGCCGGTCTTCTGGCATCCGCACAGCATTCGACTCGGGTGGCCACGACAGGGATTCTGCCTCCCGCACCTCCTGGCGCACACTCTCCACTACCTGAGGATCTCTCTGATGACGAGTCACTCATGCCAAGTTTCGAGGATGACGCCCAGGAGCGGGAGATCCGTCTTCTACGGGAGCGTCTTCGTCAGCTGCAAACGGGCATGCGACCTCCACCTGCGTCTCCGATGCGACCGTCATTTCCTTCTCTCGGAGATCACCCTCTTCCAGGCTTCTTCCCTGTCTCCCGGCCTCCTCAGCCTTCGACTGCCCTTCCCACGGAGCGGCAGCCAAAGGACTTTGAGGCGCCACCCCCACGGTACATCAGCGAGGATGGCTTTGATTGCTGGGAGATCCTGTTTCAGGTGTGGGCCACCTCCGAGGGAGTCTGGCCTTACTACCACAGCCCATACCAGACTACAGACCCAGCACAGGTGTCGACAGCTGCCCGGGCCATGCGAGGACTTCTCTACGCCATGCCACGCGAGACTGTAGTCGACTTCCGTCCCTTTCTTGGTGAGCCAGGCACAGGCACCGGAGCTGATCCTCGTGGAGGCTGGGATCTGACGCTGTCCCTACTGGCCGCAGAGACGCACGCCACGCGTGCGTCCCACATCCGCGCTTTCCATTCGCTTCGTCAGGGACCAGCAGAGCCTGCGGCGGATTACTGGCGACGCGCCATGCGTATCTACACGCGCCTGGGCACCTCAGGGGGTACACAGCTTTGGGCACTCCGGGCGATCATGCTCGGAGTTTGCCTGGAGTACACCGACATCTTCGACCGGTACAGCGACGCCGTTCTCGAGCCCTTCTCGGCCTCCATGCAGCTGCTCCCCTGGGCGCATCAGCTTTTCTTCCGGGTGACGTCGACCCGCGAGGCCGCAGTAGCACATCAGGAGGCGTCTCTCGCTGCAGCAGTCGTCGCCTCACCACCATCTTCCATCCTGCAGTCACCATCATCCAGCTCCACCACGACCGCATCTTCCTCCTCCTCCTCGACCCCGTCTACACCCACGCAGACGCAGGGCGTCGCAGCTACCGCCCAGGGGAAGAAGAAGAATAGGAAGCGCGGGTCGGGCCAGTAGCAGCCGTCATCCAGTGGTAGCAGTGGGCGTTCCATCCACTGCTACAACTGTGGAGGTGCCCATCGCTACACCAAGTGCCAGCAGCCGCTTGACTGGGGGCGCATCACCCGTGGACTTCAGGCGGCCCACGCTGCTCGTACCGCGTCCGGCACGTCGTCCGCACACTCCTCGGGACGCGCGGCGACTACGACTGCAGCAGTTCCCGACTCCTCGCCAGCGAGCAGCAGTGATCCAGACCCCCGTGACCGCACCATCGCCGAGCTACGTCATCTTCTGGCGCTTCACTCACAGGGAGGTGCAAGTGTGTTGTCATCGTCGAGTGGGTCACAGACTGCTTGTTCGTCTGCCTTCCTGACTCGTGATGATACGTGTGGGGGAGCACAGTCCGCATGTGATGAGGATGGGCCTGACTGCACAGACTGGATCCATGAGGCGCACCTTCGTGATGTACGTCGTTCTGTCCCACAGACGGCTCAGCGTCCCTCTGATGCCGAGTGTTCCATTGCTCGTTGTACAGTGACGTCCACCGGTCGTGACCCCAGTGGCACTTGGATCATCGATTCCGGTGCCACTCACCACATGACGTGTCGTCGCAGTGACTTTGTGGTTCTTGGTCCCGTCACGACTGTTCGTTCTGTTCGTACAGGCTCTGGTCAGTCCTTACC
>SZWC01001801.1:11722-23723 GCA_023375785.1 Penium margaritaceum | reverse complement strand
TATTGGGTAGGTGTATTGGGCAGTGTATCTGGACGAGGGCCGAATAAATACACAATTGTACAAAGACACTTGTGTACATTTCTGAGCGGGTGCCGATACACTCCCCAATACACTTCCCCAATACACTTGCGGTGTTGGGGGGGGGAGTGAACTCTCATCGGGGTACGAGTAGAAAATTTTAGTTGCGTATAGTTTACCAATGGCTTACACGTAAACCGTTGGATGCCAACCATGTACGATCATAATAAGTTCAGACCTCATGCAAAAAAGGATCAGATGTTTGTTTGTGTATGCCTACCGTCCAAAAAAAGCGCAGAACCTAACCAGATGAGCTTCTCGCGAGTGGACAATCGTCGACCACTCCCCTCCCCCACCCACTATCAAAGTGTATCTGGTCCAGGGGGGGGAGGGGAGGGCAGGTGATTTTAGGGAATACATTAGTGTACATTTTTTCCGATCCCCACGATACACTACCCAATACACTCACCAGATACACTCAAGGGTGGGGGGGGGCAGTCGACTACAAGCAAACTACGTAAGAGGCACTTGCAAACAACATGCAAAGTAGCTGCATGACCGTGTACATTAGTAATGAAAGTGTTTGCTGCTTCAAGACGTTTCGATACTATACTACGTTTTAGAGATATACCCCACAAGGCGCTTTCGGGACATAACAATGTTCGCAGAGAGCGATTACATAGTTTTTTAGATAATGTGGAATTATCGAGTAATTAATAATAAAATTTCAAGTAAAAAGTTTCTAAACCCCCCTTGACATACAATATCATCTGTTCACTAAGAAACCAGTCATAAAATGCTTGCATACACGTAAGTAAACTTTTAAAAAGTGAAAAGAATGGAGGAGTAGTATACATTGTTTATGGAGTGTATAAAAGTGGGTCGATTAACCATAACTCTTACATCCTGGTTGTGTCCTTTGTGCGCCCTAGTTGCACCCAAGTTATACCCTGCTTACGCCCTTGTTATGCCCTTCTTGCATCCTAGTTGTGGCACAATTGAACCCTAGATACGCCCTAGTCGTACCCTAGTTATGTCATTTGTGCATTCCAGTTGTGCCCTAGTTGCACCCAAGTTATACCCTCATTGTATCTCAGTTATACCACATCTTGCACCCTAATTACACCCTAGTTTCACAATAAGTACAATCAATTTGTGTACTAGTTGCGTCCTCCACAGTTTTCCCCTTAATTACACCCTAGTTACACTCTTCTTGCACCCTAGTTGTGCTATAGTTATACCCCAGTTATAGCCTAGTTAAACCTAGTTGCACCTTAGTTGCACCTTAGTCGCACCGTAGTTGCGCCCTAGCTGCTCCCTTCTTGCACCCTATTTTACACCCTTGTTGCATCCTAGTTGCTCGCTAGTTTCACCCTAGTTATCTCCTTCTTGCCTCCTTGTTGCATCGTAGTTACACCCGAGTTACGTCCTAGTTGCACCCTAGTTGTACCCTTCTTCCGCCTTAGTTATGCCCTGGTTGCGCACTAGTTCTGTCCTATTTGTGTCCTTGTGGTACCCCTTTTACACCCTAGTTGTGCCCTAGTTGCACTCCATTTTGCCATTGTTGCGCCTTAGTTGCATCCTGATGGCGCCCTAGTTACACCCTTGTTGAGCCCAAGTTGAGCCCTACCTGCACCCTTCTTGTGTCCTGAGTACGTCCTAGTTGTGTCCAAGTTGCATCCTAGTTACGCCTTGGTTGTACCCTAGTTCTGCCAAAGTTTCTCCCTTCTAGTGCCCTAGTTGTGCCATAATTGCGTCTTAGTTACATCCTAGTTAAGCACTAATTACACCCCCCTTATGTCCCAGTTGCGCCCTAGTTGTACCATTGTTGAGCCCTAGTTACGCTCTTCATGCACCTTTGTTGCACCCTAGTTCGCATAACTACACCCTACTTATGCCCTAGGTGTGTCCTAGTTGCATCCTAGTTGTGTCCTAGTTGTCTCCTTCATGCGTCCTTCTTGAGCCCTAGTTATACTTTACTTTTTCCCTAGCTGTGCCCTAGTTACGCCCTTGTTGCACCCTTATTACACCCTAGTTATACCCTAGTTATGCCCTAGTTACACCCTCATTGCATCCGTCTCATGCCATATATGTGCTTTAGTTACGTCGTAACTACACGCTAGTTACACCCTTATTGAACCCATCTTGCGCCCTAGTTGCGTTGTCGTTGCACCCTAGTTACGCCCTGGTTATGCCTTAGATACGCCCTAGTTGCACCCTGGATGCACCCTATATGTGCCCTTGTTGCACCCTTCTTGTGCCCAAGTTGTGCTTTAGTTGTGCCCTTATTTCATCCTAGTTGTGCCCTAATTGTACCCTAGTTGTGCCCTAGTCATGCCCTTCTTGCAACCTAGTTATGCCCTGTTTATGTCCTAGTTACACCCTATTTTTCTCTTATTTGCACCCTAGTTACGTCCTTCTTACGCCATAGTTGTGCCATAGTTAGTGGTGCCCTAGTAACGCCCTCGTTGCACCCTAGTTGCGCCTTTTTTTGTCCCAGGTTCCGTGCTAGTTACACTGTAGTTGTACCCTATTTGTGCCCTTGTTATAAACTTCTTTCACCGTGATTGAACCCGAGGTGTGCCCTAGTTCTCCATGGATAACCCCTAGTTGTGCCCTAATTACACCCTACTCGTGCCTAGTTGCATCCAAGTTGTGTCCTAGTTGTGCCCTTCTTGCCCCATGGGTACACCCCAGTTGCACCCTACTTGGGCCCTTCTTACACCCTAGTTTTACTGTTCTTGCCTTCTTGTTGCGTTTTAGTTGTGCGCTTGTTACGCCTTAGTTGCGCCCTAGTTACGCCCTAATTGTCCCCTTGGCATATCCTAGTTCTGCCCATTTTTTGCCCTAGTTACATCTTGTCTGCGCCCTAGTACACCATAGATACCCACTAGTTGTACCATAGTTACACCCTAGTTGTGCCCTTGTTGCACCCAAGTGGCACCTTAGTTGAGTCCTTCTTGCGTCCTTGTTACGCCTTAATTGCACCCTAGTTGCACCCTAGTTACATCCTATTTGCGGCCTTCTTCCGCCCTAGTTTTGTCCAAGTTGTGCCCTTGTTATGCCCTAGGCTTGCCCAAGTTATGCCATTTTCGCGCTTCAGTTGCGCTCTAGTTACGCCCTAGTTGCGTCCTAGTTGCTTCCATCTTTCGTCCTAGTTGTGCCCTAGTTGTGTCCTAGTTGCAGCCTACTTGCACCCAAGCTACATGATTCTCGCATCCTAGTTACACCCTAGTTGCTCCTGTGCCCTTATTTTTCCTTTGTTGTACCCTAGTTGTGCCTTAGTTATGCCCTACTTGCACCCAAGCTGCGCCTTTCTTGCTTCCTTGTTGTGCCTTAGATGCACCCTAGTTGCACCCTGGTTGTGTCCTGGTTGTGGCCTTCTTGCCTCCTAGTTGTGACTTAGTTGTGTCATAGTTCGTCATAGCTATGACCATGTTGTGTCCTAGTTGAACCCTAGTTGCACCCTAGTTGCTCCCCAGTTGTTCCCTAATTGCACCCTTCTTCCGCTCTAGTTGCATGCTTCTTGCGCCCTAGATGCGACACTTATGCCTTAGTTTTGGCCTAGTTGCATATTTTTTGGTCCTACTTGTACCTTAGTTTCGACCTCGTTGTACCCTTGTTGGGCCCTAGTTGTGTCATACTTGCGCACTTCTTGCGCCGTAGATGCACCCTTATTATGCCGTACTTGTACCCTAGATCTGCCCTTCTTATGCCCTAGTTGCGTCCTAGTCCCACCCTAGTCGGACCCTAGTGAAGCCCTAGTTGCACCCGATTTGCACCCTTCTTCCACCCTAGTTATTTCCTAGTTGTCCTCTAGTTCCACCCTGGTTTCATCCTTCTTGAGCCCTAGTTGCGCCCAAATTGCGTCCTAGTTACGTCTTAGTTGCGCCCTAGTTGTGCCCTAGTTGCATCCTTCTTGAACCATAGTTGCGTCCTTCTTGAACCCTAGTTGCTTCCAGTTTGCTAAAGTCATGCCCTACTTGTTCCCTGGTTGTGCCCTAGTCACACCGTTGTTGCACCAAAGTCGCGCACTCATCGCGCCCTTCTTGCACCCTTGTTACGCCTTGGTTATGCCCTAGTTGTACCCTAGTTGTGCCATAGCTTTGGCCTCCTACGTCCCATTTACATCCCAGTTGTGCCTAGTTGCACCCTTTTTGTGCCCTAGTTGCACCATAGTTGCGCCCTAGTAACTCCCTTGTTGCACCCTAGTTGTGTCCTTTTTGGTCCCTCATTGCACCCTTCTGGGTCCTTGGTTATGCCCTAGTTACACCATAGTTGCGTCCTAGTTGCGCCCTTGTTGCACCTTTCTTGCACCCTAGTTGTATCGTAGATGTGCCCTAGTTCCTCATAGTTAGGTCCTAGGTGTGCTCTAATTGTGCCCTACTTCTGCCTAGTTCGGTCCAAGTTGCACCTTAGTTGTGCTCTTCTAACGCCATAGGCACACCCTAGTTGTACCCTACGTTGGCACTAGTCGTACCCTATTTGTGCTGTTCTTGCATCCTTTTTGTACCCTAAAGTCCTCGTTAGGTTGTAGTTGCTCCCTGGTTACCTTGATAAACCTTGATTACAATATAAACTATTTTTCAGATATTCAAAATTCATTAAAAAAAATGGACTTTCGTCAAATTGAAAGGTACCATCAAAACAATTACAAAATGATTTCGTTGATTCGAGGGGCCAACTCATTTCTTTTCGTCGTAATTCGAACTGTGTACATGGTTGTGTTTGTCTTGAATTCAGATGATAAAGTTGGCAAAAAGTTGGTGCCCAATTATTCTTGGCCATCAAAAGGCACTTTGGCGTGACTTTTGGTGGCTTTCAAGGCCATCGAGGCACTTCTAAGTGCTCCCCGTCTCATGTTTGACATTCATTGAGCGTCAAACGTCAGAAAGATGTGCATTCAACAGTTCCAAACGTCAGACGGTCTAAACAATGCATGCTATGAGAAATTGTGTGATGAAAACCAAAGGACAAGAAAACTCCTTGAATGAGACCTTTGAAATAACAACATCACACTAGAAAATATGAACGTGACAATAGCATTTCTATTTGTCTAACTTCCACTGAATTTCACATCATAGGTGAAAGTTGAGGACCAATTTATTAACACAAATCTCACAAAGAGTATCCCTCCATCTATTTGTTTATCTGTGCCATGAAAGTGATTGTCCACAACGTAAAGAAACACGTATAGGAGGTCCGACTGCTCTCTACCGAGTTCAGAGTATTCTATTGCTAAATACGGGACAAGACTATGATCTTTCTAGAAAGCTTATTAAAACATATACAAAGAATAGTAAAAACATGAAAGATACTAAAACACTCTTTGCACCTACCTCCCACCCATATGCATTTCCGGACGTCTTCTTTATCTCATAACATATGTCCCAAGTTGTTTTCTTCACATTCAATCTCAGTCTAATTCCTTCCCATCAGCTACATGGTGTTCACTCAAAAATTTTACCTAACAAGAACAATTTTCAATATCTTTTGGCCATGATTGAACCTTGAAACATCTAACAGATGTAGGCGGGCATACATAGGCTTTGTACCTTCTCATGGACGACAAGTCAACGGGAGTGGATCAGACTAGAAACTGATCCCCCAATGCTGCTAAAGAAAATACTCTTCTCCTTCTGTCTGAATAAACCATCTTCATGCAAGAAACAGAAACATTGCCATGTGTTACTTGTCCATCCCTTACGACGCTTTGCATTGCGCAAGAGTACGTTGTATGGAACCGCCGTTTAAGAAAAAAAGATGACATCACTTTGGTCAAACAATGAAACAAATGGTTTTCAAGTGTAAGTTACATGTAGGTATACATGTTTGTGATACAAAACCTTGAAATTTACCCGTAAAAACTGCACATAAGTCTTATGTGGTGTGTGGCGACAAGTGCTTCTTGCTTGGGTGCTGATGATGACTAGTTGTTTTCTATTGAAAAAAAATCCATTTTGCAAACATATCATTATTTATTAGCTTACATGCTTGTATTTGTCAGTGTAGCGGGAGGGCCGGTTCGGCCCTCCCTCCTCGTTGATGCGAGGGGTGGTGAGGGCTGGCCGGCGGCCAGCAGTTCGCTGGCCGTCGGCCAGCTCGCTGCCGGCCGGCTGGACGGCCGGCGGCCGGCCCAGCGACCGGCCGGCCACCGGCCAGCCAGCCGCCAACCGCCGATCGCGGCCTCAGCCGGATCGGCGGCTGGGAGGCCACGAGGGCCTCGAGGGCGAGGCCTCGTGGCCTCGTGCCCTCGTCCCCCCTCGCCCTCCTTGCAAACGAGCAAGAGAGGACGAGGGATAGGGGGAGCGAGGGGGAGGTCAAAGTAGCTGGCGCGAAATCGCCGGCGTGCCTCGCACGCGACGATTTCGCGCCAGAACGACAAAAAGAAACTCGAAGTTCGTTTATGACGAACTTCGACGTAAAACAAACGGAATAACTCGTACGAACACACGAGTTCGAGATAAAAACCCCCGATTTGGGTCCCAAAACTAGGGGTTTGGTTAAAAACGGAAATGGGCCTCCGGAGACTCGAAATATTCGAGTCTCCCTGCTCTGGGTCGTTGATGACGATTGCCCCTCAGTCTTGCGAAGGGGGTAAACCCCTGACGCGGACTTGAACGCCATTCTGCGAACTCCGACGACGACTTCAGAGCAGGAGCTGGAGACACGGCCCGTTACAGTGGTTCTCAGAGCCAGACGACCCTCGCGACTAAGGGTTCGACGGAAACGGCGGCTACGACATCGATAAAATACCGCCGGCAACTGCAAGCAGCAGCAAAAACGCCAGAACGGACTACGGCATCCACACTTCACGGATTGAAGCGCCGAAAGTTGCGTTAGAGAGCTTGAAAAAAGCTCTACTTTGTGGAGACACTTTCTTCCAGTATCTCCACACTTCCACGGGGCTAGGAGGATTTTTGTGGGGCGGGTTGGGGAGTTCCCACCTCTCAAACCACAAAATCCTCCTCATTTTCAAGGCTTCTCCAAACCTCCTTCATCCAAAAATTGGGACAGCGTCCCTTCCCAAGCTTAGGGACTCTCACGACCTGAGAGAACCCTAAAAAGAAGGAGGGTGCCACCTTAGGGATTTTTGGCGGCTTCCCCAACGCCGCCGGCTCAAGGAGGACGCCGCCAAGGGGCGCGAGACGTGACAAGAAGACGCAAGAAGAGACCAAGGAAGACCAGAAGAGAAGAAGACAAGAAGACAAGAAGAAAAGTAGTCTTTCGTTGTTGACTTTGTACTTGTTTGCCTTCTTGTTCTTTGGCCTAGTTTTGTGAGCGGTACTCACACTCCTTGTCTCTCCTTTGTATTTGGATTTTCTGTTTTCCTAGATCCTAGTTGCTACCAAGTGCCATGAGTCACGGCCTAGGAGGACTAGCTTCTAAATCCACGACATTGTGCCGATGTGGCGGCCTAGGAAAATAGATATTAAAATTGAAATTGCCTCACCGATCGTGAGAGCAATGTCTAAGGAGGCGATTCCTCCTCGTTGTGGGGTGATCCTCACAACAACTTTTGCGTGCTAGTTGCACGAGCGACGGGATGGCAAGTGCCAGACCGTCTAAGACCAACAAGGGCAAGGTGGTGATGGCGTCACCACGAGCTCTCAGCGGACTCCAAGTGTTGGGAGCCGCCGCCGCGAGCATGGTTGCCAACCCAAAGGCAACCGTGCCGCCAAGGGCAACCCTACCGCCTAAGGCAACCGACGCCAACCTCGGCGACACCGAGAAGCGTGCGGAGGCCGCAAAGGTGCTCGACGAGCACGTCGACGCGCACATGGGCGACCCCCATGCGACGGACGACGCGATGGAGGAGGATCTTCCAGAGGAGGACCCCATCGAAGAGCACGACGTCGACGATGGCGAAGGCGACGAGGATCCCGACCATCGCCATCGTCGTGCGACGAACTCGAGCTGATTGCTCGAGAAGGGCAAGATGCTCGTCGCATCGCCTGAAGCTGTCGATGGCGGCGATACTGTCGAAAGCAGCAAGGGAGTTGAAAGCAGCCACACGGGAAGCTCCCGCGAGAACGAGCCGGATGACGTTGCCGCGAAGGCAATTCGCGACGACCGTCGAAGGCTCGCGGAGTTTGCTGCCGAGGCCGCAGGCCGACTCAAGATCACCATCGGTGGTGGAGATACGGCGCCACTCGAAAGAATGGGGGCGGACCCTCCTTCCTACGATGCGGTCGCAATGGGGCAAGGCAGCGCCCACTCGAGCGTCGTCGCCGACGACAGTCTCCTCCGAAAGGTGGGGCTCCTTGGAGGCGTGTACGCGAACCGTACCCTCTTGCAGTGGGTAAGGGTGCACGGACAACGCGAGGCCCTGGAGGCTATCGCCGATGCTCTGACGACATCAGAGCTCAAGTTCGCGTTCGCCAACCTGCTGGCCCACGTCGGGCAGAGCATCACGGACCTTGACCGTGATCGCTAGCTGCAGCGCCTCGCCGCCCATGAGGCAAGCCGCCGATGCAACGACCTCGACAAGGCGTTGCAGAGCGTGACCCAGGTGCGGATGCAGCAGCAAGTGCAGCACAGCCGCAGCTGCGGAGGCCACTGCCGGCGGCAGCGACGACTTGCCTACCTCGACGACTTCGGGGTCGGTCATGAACACGTCCTTCCTCCACAGTGTGGAGATCTTCCGGAAGGGCGTGAAGCTGACCGACTGGCTGAACCGCATGGAGCACGTCCTACGTGTCCACAAGGCGCCACTCAGTCAGTGGGGCGACCTTGCCACGACGCGGCTTGAAGACAAACTCTTCAAGTACGTGGTCAAGGAGTGGACTGCGCAGCAGCCGCACCTCGAGTGGCAACCCATGCCGTGGGAGGCTTTCTGCGCGATCATGCGCAAGAAGTGCACCCAACGCGAGGAGGCGCAACGCGCCTTCCAAAAGATCAAGGACTTCAGGCAGCTGGGCAGCTCGCTCGAATCCTACTTGAGCGAGTTCACCGCACTCGTGGAGGAAGCCGAAAGCTTCACCGAGGGCGATGGGACTCAAACGTTCAAGTACCCAGAGTGCATGCTGCTGGAGTACTTGCGTGATGGTCTCGCCTTCGAGAAGCTGAAGGACAAGACCACCACGACAGCCACTGGCCAAGCTTGGACAAGCTGGAGGGCGTTGCGCGACTACATGAGCGAAGTGTATTCGGCGAACCCAAAACACTACTCTGATACACGGCCGAACGCGCGTGCACATCAGGGGCGCGACATGCGCGTGGACGCTGCAGCGGCTGGTGGGTCAGCTGGACAACGGGGCGGGGCCAAGAGCAAGCAGCCTACAAACCCCCCGGCCAAGAAGGCTTGTGGATACAAGGGTCCCAACAACAAGTGCAGCCGCGAGAATGACGAGCTGCAGGCGGCGCGTGAGCGTCGCAACGCAGCCTTCCGCGAAGGGCTCTGCCACAACTGCATGCAGCCGGGCCACTTTAGGGCTCAGTGCCCTGAGGCTGCTGGTGGTAGACAAGAGGCCGCGGCGCTAGCTGTAGCAGCAGCACCTCGTGGGGATGGTGCAGCAGGAGGCCGTGCACAAGGCCGTGGACAGGATCGCGGTCGCGGCAATGGGCCCGGCCGTGGTAACGAACAGGGCCGTGGGGTGGGTTTTCCCCACCCCTGAGTGACGTCAGTGGGGACCACTCAGGGGTAAAGCAGGATCACGAGTGTGAGTTCATGTTTTCAGACGAGGATGTTAAACAATTTGAGTTTTTGACGAGTTCAAATTTCTCTGTTGTTTTCTCCCCTCTCATTGAACCTCATTCTACACTTGCTGATCGACATTGCCCACTAAATCTTGCATCACCAGACGAGATGCATGACCAAACCTGCTTAGTGGTGGCGAAACCAACCACTATGCAAGAGTTGTGTAACACGGTGATTGAAACAAACGCCCTCAAAGCGATGAGTTCAATCACATTCGCAGTACCTTTAGTCAACGATTTTGACCAAGTGAAATTTAAAGACTGGAAGGTAATGGCCGAGTTCACACGTGCCCACAAGATGTGGACTCGAGTGGGTGAATCATGGGAGTTGCGACGCCCGTCGTACAGATTCCGTGTTTATCACAAACTCGGCTTACCGTCGTCGAGTCTGTTCACTCGGAAGAGTGGAGGCAACATGACGATGCAGTTCAAAGGACACCTAGCTGGTGCTCCCGTGAACGTACTGGCTGACATTGGAGAGGACGACTCTTTTGTTAACCTTGGCTTTACCCGACAGGTTGGCCTGAAGTACGAGCCATCGGATGGCGCAGTTGTTGTTGGTGACAACCGTATGGTACCCGTGATCGGTACTTGTAAAGCGAAAATTTGTATTCAAGGGTACACACAGAGTGTCACGTTGAAGGTAATCAACCTTCTTGACCCGTTCGACGTGGTGCTAGGCGATCCCTGGCTTCGTGACAACAAGGCTCTAATGTGCTTTGAATCAAAGCGTTTGATCCTCCGGAAAGGACAACGCCGCTTTACGTTGATTCCGAGTACGGAATTATGACCGACCCGACTCAAAGTCCATGCCAGCTTGTCTGCAATGCAGGTCAAACGACGTATTCGACAAGGTTGTCGATACTTCTTGGCTCAGCTGCAGAAAGTGGAGGGCGACATGACGGAAGACACGCCACAAGAGATCAGATCTCTATTGGCGGAGTTCTCGGATGTATTCCAAGACCCACCGGCTTGGCTTCCACCAGAAAGACACATGGGCCACACGATTCCGCTGCAACCGGAGGCGGCTCCTCCATTCAGATCCATGTATCGCCTTAGTCCAGCAGAAAGGCGAGAGGCCGAACGCCAAATCAAAGAGTACCTTGCAAAAGGATGGATCGAGCCAAGTAGCTCGCCGTACGGTGCGCCGATCCTTTTTGTGAACAAAAAGGATGGTGGTTTACGCATGTGCGTAGATTACCGGGCGTTGAAGAAGCTGACGGTGAAAAATCGATTCCCCTTACCGCGAATTGAGGACCTTTTTGACCAACTCCAAGGCGCAAAAGCATTTTCGTCCTTGGATTTGTCTCAAGGGTACCATCAAATCCGCATCACGGAAGATGATGTGCCCAAAACCGCGTTTCGAACGCACATGGGACACTATCAGTTCCGAGTGTTATGCTTCGGGCTTACAAATGCCCCGGCAACCATCCAAGAAGAAATGAACCGAACGTTCGCCAAGCAACTCGGACAGTTTGTCTTGGTTTACCTGGATGATATCCTGGTTTTCTCCAAATCAATGGAAGAGCACATAGAACATCCGCGCGAAGTTCTCACAATCCTTCGGGAACAGAAGTTCTATGCGAAAGTGAGCAAGTGCAAGTTTGCACAAGATGAGCTCGAGTACCTTGGACAAATCGTCGGCAAGGACGGCATCCGTGTCGACCCACGAAAAGTCCAAGCCGTTGTGGACTGGCCAAGCCCCGGAAATGTTGGGCA
The DNA here is from genome assembly GCA_023375785.1 of Penium margaritaceum. Taxonomy (NCBI): domain Eukaryota; kingdom Viridiplantae; phylum Streptophyta; class Zygnematophyceae; order Desmidiales; family Peniaceae; genus Penium; species Penium margaritaceum. The sequence continues at coordinate 12,287 of SZWC01001801.1, read as the reverse complement.
GATTCGGTCTTTTCTCGGCCTTGCAAACTACTTTCGATGGTTTATGCAAGGGTATTCGACCCTGGTAGCACCGCTAACCAGGCTCACGCGAAAAGACGTGCGGTGGGAATGGACATCTGATTGCGAGAACGCTTTTCTCAAAGTCAAAGAGCTTCTCTCCACTGCGCCCATTCTAGCTCTTCTGCATCCATCGCAACCGTGGGAGGTTCGATGTGATGCGTCGGTAGTAGGACTTGGAGCCGTCCTCATGCAGAACGGTCACCCAGTTGCGTATGAGAGCCGAAAGCTCATACCCGCAGAAACGCGGTACACGACTGGGGATCAAGAGCTCCTTGCGGTAGTACACGCTTTCAAAATGTGGCGTTGCTACCTGGAGGGTGCTGAAGGGGGTGTGACAGTCGTGACCGACCATAATCCATTGGTGTTTTTTCAAACGCAACCGAACCTGTCAAGACGACAGGCGCGTTGGAGCGAATACCTGAGTCGATTCTCGTTCACATGGGAATATCGGCCAGGACGCATCAATGTGGCCGATCCACTAAGCCGACAGCCTGTGGAAATTAAA
>SZWC01001801.1:0-10529 GCA_023375785.1 Penium margaritaceum | reverse complement strand
TATTGGTGGCCAGGGTGGAGTGTCGATGTCCGTAAGTATTGCATGACATGCGACCCATGTCTTCGGAATAAGGCTAGTAACAAGAAGCCTGCGGGACTCCTCCAGCAGCTTCCCATTCCTGGGACTCCATGGGAGTGCGTCAGCATGGACTTCATTACTGGTCTCCCGGACACGGCCCGTGGCCATGATGCAATAGTAGTGGTTGTGGATCTTTTGACGAAGATGACACACTTCATTCCTACAACCACTGATGTGAACGCAGAGGAGACCGCTCGTCTCTTCTTTGAGGGTGTCGTAAAGTACCACGGCTTGCCGTTGCGCATTATCTCCGATCGAGATCGAAAATTTGCTAGTAAGTTCTGGCAAAAGATGCACGAGTACTTCGGCAGCNAGTCGCAAATGTCGACAGCGTTTCACCCTCAAACAGATGGACAAACAGAGCGCATGAATCGCACTCTGGAGCAGATGCTCCGCTTGTACGTGGACCCTGCCATGCAAGATTGGGACGAATTCCTAGCACCGGCAGAGTTTGCAGTGAACAACTCGGTGAACGAGTCCACACAGTTCACACCGTTCGTGTTGAACAGTGGTCAGCATCCAGTGGTACCCTCTTCATTGGTGAAGAGTGGGAGTACAGGAGGGCAGGTCCCTTCTGCTCAAGCCTTTGCCGAGCGCATCGACTCCTTGTTAAAGGAGGCAAAGGGTCACCTTCAAGCAGCTCGGCAGCGACAAAAGGCATATGCCGACAAAGGTCGCCGGGAGGTGTCGTTTGACATCGGTGACAAAGTGCTGCTTAGCACTAAAAACCTTCGGTTGAAGTCGCCAGGGGCAAGAAAACTTCTACCAAAGTGGATTGGGCCGTTTCCCATTGTGGCACGTATCGGGCCAGTGGCAAACCGATTGCTACTCCCGCCGAGTATGAAGATACATGACATGTTTCATGTGAGCCTGCTGGCTCCATACACGGCAGAAGGAACCGTTCAGCCACCGCCAGCAGTCCTGGCTGCCGACGGCCAATACGAGGTCCTTCGCCTACTCCAGCACCGAGAGCGTACACTTCGGTCGCGCATTGTCAGGGAGTACCTCGTCCATTGGGCCGGTTGTGGACCTGAACATAATTCATGGGAGCCCGAATCTTGGTTGCCCACAGGGGTGGTCAACGAGTACTGGAGCGAGCTTGCAGCTCGCACACATCGACGCGTGGCAGGAGGTACCACCTGAACGCGAGAAAAGTGAACAACATTCCCACAGGGCAGCATTCATGGACAGCGACCATAGGAGGTTGGGGACGCCCAACATGGTTGTCGCGCGGACGCTCCAGCCTAAAGGGGGGAGGCCGCTAGCCGTGCTGACCTACAAGCTGCAGCTTAGGTCTACGTACCATGCACGTGTTCATGTTTAGCTGGTGATTGAAATCATTAATTTTCTTTCACAATGTTGATGACTCACTGACTGACAATCCTACTTGTTGTTCATGAACCGGGACGGTTCATAATAAGTGGGGAGGAATGTAGCGGGAGGGCCGGTTCGGCCCTCCCTCCTNGAGCAAGAGAGGACGAGGGATAGGGGGAGCGAGGGGGAGGTCAAAGTAGCTGGCGCGAAATCGCCGGCGTGCCTCGCACTCGACGATTTCGCGCCAGAACGACAAAAAGAAACTCGAAGTTCGTTTATGACGAACTTCGACGTAAAACAAACGGAATAACTCGTGCGAACACACGAGTTCGAGGTAAAAACCCCCAGTTTGGGTCCCAAAACTAGGGGTTTGGTTAAAAACGGAAATGGGCCTCCGGAGACTCGAAATATTCGAGTCTCCCTGCTCTGGGTCGTTGATGACGATTGCCCCTCAGTCTTGCGAAGGGGGTAAACCCCTGACGCGGACTGAGAACGCCATTCTGCGAACTCCGACGACGACTTCAGAGCAGGAGCTGGAGACACGACCCGTTACAGTCAGAGTCCATGAAAATCAGTGTGTAAGATAAACTACTGGCAAAATTCTGTTACGAAAATGTTTGAGCGTTGTTTTCCATTTTTTATCCCCTTATTTTGTGTAGCGCGAGGTGTGCCACGTGGCTCGAACGTGGGTCCTGGCCTGTGGGCGACGGATGGGATGAGTTGAGGGTCGGAGACCCTCAACTACCGCGGTTTTGGCCCAGTGGGCCAAGCTTCCCATCCGTTTGTTACATTTGGTATCAGAGCGCCGGGGTTCGACACCCATTGTGGACACCGGGGGCGGGTCCATTCCTGTGTGGGAGGAATGTAGCGCGAGGTGTGCCACGTGGCTCGAACGTGGGTCCTGGCCTGTGGGCGACGGATGGGATGAGTTGAGGGTCGGAGACCCTCAACTACCGCGGTTTTGGCCCAGTGGGCCAAGCTTCCCATCCGTTTGTTACATTTTGTCACACTTCTTATGTTAGTTGCTCAACTAGAATAAGGTTTGATGGTACATCAAACTTATCCTCCAAGTTGGAAGGTAACGTCTTCAAACTCTTGAACATTGTTAAAATATAAAAATTTAGATAAAATGTTTATGAAACGGCATAAAACATTATCTGATAGAATTCTTTCGGGGGGTCATTCATGATAAGTTTATGAATAGCTTTCTTCTTAGTGGCCGCCAATGTATCTTGTTTCATATTATTATTGAAATTGTCGTGAAATATTGTATAAAATATTTTTTCGTGATATATGTGATTCTTTTTTCCTTCTTTCCATACACGGGGGCATTGAGGCAATCGAAGGCAATGTGAAATTTCATTTTGGAAAGGAAATGAGTAGTAAAATCTCTTAATATATATATTATAATTATTTATCTATATTGTGATGATGTTGAGTATCGCAGGATAACTTCACTTCTTTGTGAACTGTGTGTAGCTAAATCAGGTGGCCGGGTTCAAATCAGGGGACCGTCTTGTGCCGACGAAGTCCTTCAGTATGGGCCTTAAACGAGTGGAAATCTCTGTTCGAAAGTCATCGTATCATCATGAATGGCCAACGGTTTTAGCGCCGAATGGAGGGAACCGGTGCAGCTTTGGCGCCCCAGTCGTCGTTCTGCGTTACTCCCAAGCCGCAACAATCTCGATGTGAGGGTCTGGATAGCTGCTAGTGTTTTGAACTTCCATGAAAAGCGGCTGTTCATGAAAATCTGAGAATTTCCGCTCTCTTTTCTTGAGTCTGGCCAGACAGTGAGTCCGACCTCCCCTAATCGCCACTATCTGAGGATTCAGTTACGGGATGGTCTAGCAGGTATCCGACTGGAAAGTTCGGCAAAGTTACCATCTGCCACGCTTCTCTTACTTAAGCAAGCTATCTGTCACGTGATCCGTTTTAGGAGAGTATCGAACCACAGCATCCAAAGTTAGGTCACAAGAAGGGAATCGAAAAGTTGGTTACCATAAGCCACGCGTTCACGATGCAGATCTTCATATGCCCCTTCTAATCTGTCCTGTTAAGAGGGTACTTGATGATACTTGGCCCAGAAATTGATTCGAACAGTCCCTTATAATTTCACAGGCACAATCGGAAGTTTTGTTGCAGTTTGCACCTTTCAACTTCCAGGCTCGACAATCGAATAACGTCGAGTCTGTAAAAAAAGTTCGCGAATATCGACAAATGTATTCAGCCTTATTCCAAAAAGAATTGGAAACCTTGACTTCGACGAACAAGAAGTGCAACAATAAGATGTCACAAGAAGCACCGAGTTCGCGTGATATGTAGTGACGTCTTACATGCCCCTCGTGACACATCGTGATCACACAGAAAAATCCTTGCTTATTGTTGTGTTATTTGAAATTAGGAACCGTTACATTCTATATGAAATATCGGATAAAGCGGCATATCTCGACGCGTGGCATATGGGGAATTTCCCGCTGGAAAGTCTAACGCGGTTGTGGCCTTTCTGTTTGACGTCCATGCTTGGGCTACCAGGACAATACGGAGGCATCCAAACGGGCCCTGTAGTTCACTAAGTTGAGAAGAACTACGCGCAGCACTGAGAACGTCCCCAATGCTTGCGGAACGTCCGGACGGTCCCCTCTGCTTGCCTTTCGGAGCGGATAGAGTTGCCTGGGCAGAGCATGCTTCCGCACAATTTCGATTTTGTGGCTATTCAGGACTGCTGCGTCGGCAGCACGTTCGTTCGTTCTGATGAGAGTGCGACCGCTTGGAGGCTGGAAGGTACGGGTGCTTGGGTGCATAATGACGTGAGCAGGGTGAAGATACAGAGGTGATTACTCCCGTTCTGTTCTCAGTTCTCACGCGAGGGAGTCCACGCTTTGAAGCAGCCCGAACGGCCTCGCGCGTGGCTGCAAGCTTGAAGCGGCGCGTGACGGGGAACGCAATTGGGAGAAATGATCACGGGTCCTTGAATGGTCTCTTGTTTAACGCCTCCACTTTCTCTTCCGTTTAACAAACCAGCAGGCGACAGGACCAGAGTTTTGTCGAGGCCCGTGCCCTTTCGCCACACTCAGCTTACAACCCTATCGGCCGATGGCGCCCAGACGGGCGAACAAGGCTCAGGCTGCGGCTCCTACTGCTGCCTTGGCCAACCGCTGCAGCAGCGACCCAGCGGCCCCGGACTTGACACCGGCTCACCTCCTCGTGCTGGAAGCTGTGGACGGCAGTAGCCTGCGAGGCTCCACGTGGGCTGCGCCACAGGCCGCCACGCATTGCACTTTGGGACGCACCAAGGCCACCACCTTCTGCGTCAAGGACGGCAAGGTGAGAGTGGCCGATTGATTGATGCACGCATTGTTCAGTGGTCAGATCGCCTGTTGTGATCGAGAATGGGCCTTTGCTATGGTGCTAAGGTACATCGTGGGGGCTTTTGCACGGCGTTGGAGGGATGTTGCAAACCTCCCGCCTTGGACCTCCCCGTCATGTACACGAAGCGCAAGGGTCTCATCTCTTCTGCAAAGCGGCTGTGGTCGGCCAGACCGTCCAGAACGCAGGGGACTCGTCCACGGCTCGGCTAGAAGCCTTGGACTGAATTTAGCGTTCGTGGCTGAAGACGCAGACGGCGTCGTGCCTGACGCCATCTGTGTTCAGTCGGGTACGCATCAGTCCAGGCCCCCGACTGACGTTGAGTCGAGGCCAGCAGTGCTCCGCACACATTGCTGGTCCAGCACCGTTTGCATCAGAGAAGGCAGAGTGCGCTTGATTAGATCACTGATCTCGTGTGTACAGGACCCTTACTACAGGCTGCTAGGGATTATGATTCTCGGAGCAATTAGGCTGGCTGTGAGTAGGGCTCACAGCCAGCCCTCAAACTTCAAGCAGCATTGGGTCACGCATTCTCCGCAACTTGCGGCTGCAATAAGGTGAACTCTGGACCATCAGCGTCAAGCAGGGAGCTCTTGGCTGTGCCTCATGACCACAGAACAGCGTTACATTTATCGTATGGTGCCTTAGAAGTGCCGTCTGTTGCAATAGCCAGAGGCTAGGGCAATAGCCGTAGGCTGCGGCAATAGCCGTAGGCTATCGCATTAGCTGTAGGCTACGGCAATAGCTGTAGGCTACAGGTACGGCAATAGCCGCAGGTTACGGCTAAGGCAATAGCTGTAGGCTGTTTCCGTATGCTAGGCCCGTAGCTACGGCAATAGCCGTAGGCTACGGCTACTGCAATAGCCGCAGGCTACGGCTAGGGCAATAGCCGTAGGCTACGGCTACTGCAATAGCCGCAGGCTACGGCTAGGGCAATAGCTGTAGGCTGTTTCCATAGCTACGGCCCGTAACCGCCTTGTCATGGACTTTCAGATGTGGTGGACGTCAGCATACCTCGGTTGCTCGGACTGAACCATGTGTAACCTGGGAGAAATGAACTTATTAGATGTTGTGCGGACATGTGATGTCTACAGGTATCAGAGAAGCATGCGGAGTTCTCATGGCATCCTGCGGTGCGTCAGTGGAAATTAACTGACTTGGGAAGCTCCAATGGCACCTCGCTTAACGGCCATGACATCATTGAAGGTGAGGACAAACAGTGCCACACCTTTTCACCGTCCCCCTCATCACCATTGGCCCCACTTTTTGGATTGACGACGTTTCCTCATTTTTCACCATCAATGTNGTCATCGTTAGCAGAGTTTTTGTTGTTGTTCATCGTATGTGTTGTTGTCATTGCCAGCGCTGGTGTGCGACAACGAGCATGCAGACACTGACATCATCCATCTCGTTGTTGCCACTGCTGCTGCTGTTGTCTCTATTGTGTAGTCGGTGCCATCGTTTTTGTCCCTGCAATTGTTTTCATTTTTAAGGTTGCCGCTGTCAACGTTGTTGTCCTCTTCTTTATCTTTAACTTCCTCTTCATCAGCGCTGTCGTCAGCGCCGTCACCGCTGTCGTCATCGCCGTCACTGCTGCTGCCGTCGTCGTCGTTGTTGTTGTCATCGTCGTCGTTGTCGTTGTCGTCATTGTTGTCGTCGTCATCGTCGTCGCCGCCACAGCCACTGTTGGCACCGCCGTCGTCATTGTCGTCGCTGCCGCCGCCGCTGCTGCCACCGCCGATGTTTTTATCGTCGTCGTAGTCGCCGTAATTGTCGTCAGTGTCATCGTCGTCATCGTTGCCGCTGCCACAGCCGTCGCTGCTGCTGCCTCAGTCACTTTCATCGCCGCCGCCGCCGTCGTCGTCGTCGTCGTCGTCGTCGTCGTCGTCGTCGTCGTCATCGTCGTCGTCGTCGTCGTCGTCGTCGTCATCATCGTCGTCGTCATCATCCTTGTCTCCGCCTCCACTGCCGCCGCCGCCGCTGCCACCGCCGTCGTTGTCTTTGCCATCCTCGTCGTCATTGTTGTCGTCATCGTCGTCCTCCTCGTCGTCGTCGTCGTCGTCGTCGTCGTCGTCGTCGTCGTCGTCGTCGTCGTCGTCGTCGTCGTCGTCGTCGTCGTCGTCGTCGTCGTCGTCGTCGTCGTCGTCGTCGTCGTCGTCTTCGATGTCATCATCATCATTATCATCATCATGCATGCAACTAGCATAGCATGCATTCCCCCTGTACCATGTACATGCATGTCTCGATGCGCATGCACCTTCACATATCTTGCAGGTGTATGATGTGACAAAGTTCTTGGACGACCATCCGGGCGGAGGCGAAGTGCTGGTGACCGCCACGGGTGAGTCTCAGGGTTTTCGGTTCTTAACCTTGAGCCGAACCCTAACTTGTTGGGCCTATGCATACCTGTCTGACCGCAACAGGCAAACAATTCACTCTGCTTCTGACAACAGATCAGCTGGCTGCCCGCCTTTGCTCCTCTCAGTTTGCATCTATATTGCCCTCGATTGCCAGCACAGATAGCTTCTGTGCTTTCGTTCTCACAGATAGTTTGTGGCTGCCATCCCTAGCAGCTGATGTCTACCAGCAGTGCTGGCGATTGTACCAGGAAGCAGGTCCCTAACCGGCTTCTCTTTCATCGACCGCGTCCANGACGACGATGACAATGACGAGGGCAACGACAACGACAATGACGACGACGACGCTGCAGCCGCCGAAGACGACGACGATGACGATAAAGAACACAGAACACCAGAGATTACTGTATCATTCTTCAAAGTGTTTGTTGTGGAGGCATACTTCTAGGTTGTTGTTGTTGTTGTCGAAGCTCTTGCAGGGTTTGCATGCACTTGTGCATGTATCCATCAAGCATGCATGGATGCATACCTGAAACAGTAGCGTAGAGGCTGTAGTGCGCCCATGCAGGCTGCTGTGTGGTGATTGACGGCATGACGGATCACCACAAATCTGCCTGCGAGCATCTCCCTCCTCGTAGATGAAGCTTCCAGTTTGGAATTTCATGTGAGTGAAAGCACATTCTTCCATTTTGTCACTGTCTCATGGATTGGACTATGCCTCACAATCCAGAGTCCCAGTCCTCCTTCGCCATGTGGCACATCAGGATGTGACAAATCAGGATGTGACAAATCAGGATGTGACAAATCAGGATGTGACAAATCAGGATGTGACAAATCAGGATGTGACAAATCAGGATGTGACAAATCAGGATGTGACAAATCAGGATGTGACAAATCAGGATGTGACAAATCAGGATGTGACAAATCAGGATGTGACAAATCAGGATGTGACAAATCAGGATGTGACAAATCAGGATGTGGCACCACTAAAGTACTTGAAAGGACATTGACGACAGCGGCAACCTTTGCAAAGAAGTGGCGGAGTACCACGACGTGCACTGTGGCGATTGATGTCGTCATTCATGCCATGCGATAGAAACATCCTTTTCTTTTTACCTCAATCTGAAGCTGTTTTCTATATTGGAGAGTGGCCCTGCCTGTTGTGCCCTGATTGATTTTCTTGATTTCTTTCTTCTCTCTTCTTGTTTCTCTTCTCCCTTCTTCTCCCTTCTTCTCCCTTGATCTTCCTTCTTCTCCCTTCTTCTCCCTTCTTCCCCTTCGAAATCAGGACGAGATGCCACCGATGACTTTGAGGATATCGGCCACAGTGGGGACGCACGCAAGATGTTGCTTGACTACTACATCGGCGACGTGGCGCCGGAGGATTTGGCGGAGAAGAAAGCCGCCACGTCAGCGTCAGCAGATGCCAGCAAGGCGCAGACGGGCAGACGATCTCAGTCGGGCACAAGTCCGTTCATGGTGCTGCTGCAAGTGCTCGTTCCCCTTGCCATTCTCGCGCTTGCGTTTGCTGTGCGGTACCTCACTGACCCCAGCAAGCAAGTGAAGCAGGAGTGAGAAAGCGAGCAATCAAAGCAGGAGTAGGTCAGCAAGGAGACAAAGCAGGAGTAAGGCAGCAAGCAAGCAAAGCAGGAGAAGGAAAAGGCAAGCAAGCGAATCAGGATTAAAGTAGGGATCTCCATCTTTGTCACAAGACGATGGTGCTTGGTCACCATTGCTGCAAACGCTACCACCACTGCCACCACCACTACAACCACAGCAGCGTCCGTCACTACCACTACACTTCCACCACCGCCTCCACCGCCGCAACCCCATCCACTGCCACCACCACGCCCTTGTACCCATGTTGCCATGTGCACCCTTCAGTGTGGTGACGGAGTAGAATCGTCGACCTCAGATCGCTCATCGGCCGCCACATCGGTGCTCAAATTAGTGTGTTCGAATCAGTATGCTGAAATCAGTGTGTTCGGCCGAGCACAAAGCAGTGTCTCTGCAGAACTAGCATTCCTTCAGACATCTGCCCAAAGTGTACTGGGGACGTGCGCCCTGGTGGTCAAAATGCATGAACTCTGGTGTGGATTTGACTGGCACACCATGTTGAAGGGAGTTTCCTCATGCTATTTGCCCCAAGGTAGTGCATGTGTGTGGCAAGCAGCCTTCTTTCTCACAGGCTGTGGTATCTGCCACTGTGGCCTCCCCGGTAAACATTCTCAATCACTGGAGGGGATCAACTGACCATACACATAGCTCTTGAAACATGAGTCGTAAAGGAAACCATGGGCTTGTGTTTCTTCGGATGGAAGAAGACTGAAGCGAAGATTTTGAATCAAGTATCATTGACTGCAATTGATCACTGACATGGCATGGCATTTGTGGCAGAACTGCGATAGCTAACCTTGGTTTGTGAGGGGGCAGACTTGCCCATGCTCTTACTAATTATGTATTGCCTTACTTTGAGTGATGTAACAGCATTCAAGAGTGCATCCCGCGCCCTTCCATCCCCAAGTGCTCGCTGTTAAATTGCTGCCCCTCTCTCCAAAGTCCGACAAGTGGCACGGTATGGCTACCATGCACAATGACCAACCAAGATAGGGGGGAGCCATGGTTCGGGATTACTAGTTGTTGACTAGCAAGTACAGAGACCTTTAATTAGTGGCGCAGTGTGACTACCGTGCACAATGACCGACCAAGGTAGGCTAACGAAGCCATGACTGCCACAGTTACAGTCCTGACAACATACAATGGCATCCCGCTTGCCACTAGTATCAGTTTTAATTATCCTCAAAGTTAAGAGATATGACCAGCTTCATCAAGGCCCAGAGTCAAAAGACCCGTGGGAGGGAGCTTCTGTAAATTTACCATCATCCTGTGGCTCATCATAGTGAGCAGAGATAGTATGGTGCGTGATTGCGTACTGCGACGAAAACATTACCTACCGCACCCTGAGGAGTATCACGTGGGAATAGCATGTAATCTCCTGCGAAAATGGTAACAGCGGATTGCAAAGCCTGCTGACCTTGCCCGGCACCTTGGCCATTTTCCCAAGGGGGTGAGGAGAGGCCAAGCCAAGGCAACCACCCCACATGCACATCAAGGGCAGATGTTACTGAGTCTTTTGCAGTTCTTGAAAAGGGAAGGCGAATTCTTAAAAACGGCTGGTGCCGTGAAAGGATTTGTGAGGCAACCTCTACAATGGTCCGTGCTGAAGGATGGTTTGCGCTGAGGGATGACTTGCGATGAGATGTGGTTTGTGCCAAGGGACTAGGACGAGGTCAGGACAGGCGGACTCCCTGCGGGATGGTCTGTGCTGCACTGCGCTGCGCCCTCACAGCCTCACCCCTGAACGCCTCCCTAGCATTTTTCTTCGCCGCTCGTGCCTCCGCAGCCTTCGCCTTC
>SZWC01001800.1:230534-255541 GCA_023375785.1 Penium margaritaceum | reverse complement strand
GTCAACGACAACGGCAATGGGTGGAGTGTGAGTGTGTGATTTGTCAACGACAACGGCAATGGGTGAAGTGTGAGTGTGTGATTCGTCAACGACAACGGCAATGGGTGGAGTTTGAGTGTGTGATTTGTCAATGACAACGGCAATGGGTGAAGTGTGAGTGTGTGATTTGTCAACGACAACGGCAATGGGTGGAGTGTGAGTGTGTGATTCGTCAACGACAACGGCAATGGGTGGAGTGTGAGTGTGTGATTTGTCAACGACAACGGCAATGGGTGGAGTGTGAGTGTGTGATTTGTCAACGACAACGGCAATGGGTGGAGTGTGAGTGTGTGATTTGTCAACGACAGCGGCAATGGGTGGAGTGTGAGTGTGTGATTTGTCAACGACAACGGCAATGGGTGGAGTGTGAGTGTGTGATTCGTCAACGACAAAGGCAATGGGTGAAGTGTGAGTGTGTGATTCGTCAACGACAACGGCAATGGGTGGAGTGTGAGTGTGTGATTTGTCAACGACAACGGCAATGGGTGAAGTGTGAGTGTGTAATTTGTCAACGACAACGGCAATGGGTGGAGTGTGAGTGTGTGATTCGTCAACGACAACGACAATGGGTGGAGTGTGAGTGTGTGATTCGTCAACGACAACGACAATGGGTGGAGTGTGAGTGTGTGATTCGTCAACGACAACGACAATGGGTGGAGTGTGAGTGTGTGATTCGTCAACGACAACGACAATGGGTGGAGTGTGAGTGTGTGATTCGTCAACGACAACGACAATGGGTGGAGTGTGAGTGTGTGATTCGTCAACGACAACGACAATGGGTGGAGTGTGAGTGTGTGATTCGTCAACGACAACGACAATGGGTGGAGTGTGAGTGTGTGATTCGTCAACGACAACGACAATGGGTGGAGTGTGAGTGTGTGATTCGTCAACGACAACGACAATGGGTGGAGTGTGAGTGTGTGATTCGTCAACGACAACGACAATGGGTGGAGTGTGAGTGTGTGATTCGTCAACGACAACGACAATGGGTGGAGTGTGAGTGTGTGATTCGTCAACGACAACGACAATGGGTGGAGTGTGAGTGTGTGATTCGTCAACGACAACGACAATGGGTGGAGTGTGAGTGTGTGATTCGTCAACGACAACGACAATGGGTGGAGTGTGAGTGTGTGATTCGTCAACGACAACGACAATGGGTGGAGTGTGAGTGTGTGATTCGTCAACGACAACGACAATGGGTGGAGTGTGAGTGTGTGATTCGTCAACGACAACGACAATGGGTGGAGTGTGAGTGTGTGATTCGTCAACGACAACGACAATGGGTGGAGTGTGAGTGTGTGATTCGTCAACGACAACGACAATGGGTGGAGTGTGAGTGTGTGATTCGTCAACGACAACGACAATGGGTGGAGTGTGAGTGTGTGATTCGTCAACGACAACGACAATGGGTGGAGTGTGAGTGTGTGATTCGTCAACGACAACGACAATGGGTGGAGTGTGAGTGTGTGATTCGTCAACGACAACGACAATGGGTGGAGTGTGAGTGTGTGATTCGTCAACGACAACGACAATGGGTGGAGTGTGAGTGTGTGATTCGTCAACGACAACGACAATGGGTGGAGTGTGAGTGTGTGATTCGTCAACGACAACGACAATGGGTGGAGTGTGAGTGTGTGATTCGTCAACGACAACGACAATGGGTGGAGTGTGAGTGTGTGATTCGTCAACGACAACGACAATGGGTGGAGTGTGAGTGTGTGATTCGTCAACGACAACGACAATGGGTGGAGTGTGAGTGTGTGATTCGTCAACGACAACGACAATGGGTGGAGTGTGAGTGTGTGATTCGTCAACGACAACGACAATGGGTGGAGTGTGAGTGTGTGATTCGTCAACGACAACGACAATGGGTGGAGTGTGAGTGTGTGATTCGTCAACGACAACGACAATGGGTGGAGTGTGAGTGTGTGATTCGTCAACGACAACGACAATGGGTGGAGTGTGAGTGTGTGATTCGTCAACGACAACGACAATGGGTGGAGTGTGAGTGTGTGATTCGTCAACGACAACGACAATGGGTGGAGTGTGAGTGTGTGATTCGTCAACGACAACGACAATGGGTGGAGTGTGAGTGTGTGATTCGTCAACGACAACGGCAACGTGTGGAGTGTGAGTGTGTGATTTGTCAACGACAACGACAATGGGTGGAGTGTGAGGAGAACCATATCGTGACAGATGGTACATTCACATTCACATTCACTTTCACATGTGGTGGGCGTCTCCACCATCGCTCACGCCATTCGCACGACATGGGTGGGTGGCTGATGTCATCTGCCTACCATTCGCACGACATGGGTGGGTGGCTGATGTCATCCGCCTACCATTCGCACGACATGGGTGGGTGGCTGATGTCATCCGCCTACCATTCGCACGACATGGGTGGGTGGCTGATGTCATCCGCCTACCATTCGCACGNGTCAACGACAACGGCAATGGGTGGAGTGTGAGTGTGTGATTTGTCAACGACAACGGCAATGGGTGGAGTGTGAGTGTGTGATTTGTCAATGACAACGGCAAGGGGTGGAGTGTGAGTGTGTGATTCGTCAACGACAACGGCAATGTGTGGAGTGTGAGTGTGTGATTCGTCAACGACAACGGCAATGTGTGGAGTGTGAGTGTGTGATTTGTCAACGACAACGGCAATGGGTGGAGTGTGAGTGTGTGATTTGTCAACGACAACGGCAATGGGTGAAGTGTGAGTGTGTGATTTGTCAACGACAACGGCAATGGGTGGAGTGTGAGTGTGTGATTTGTCAACGACAACGGCAATGGGTGAAGTGTGAGTGTGTGATTCGTCAACGACAACGGCAATGGGTGAAGTGTGAGTGTGTGATTCGTCAACGACAACGGCAATGGGTGGAGTGTGAGTGTGTGATTCGTCAACGACAACGGCAATGGGTGGAGTGTGAGTGTGTGATTCGTCAACGACAACGGCAATGGGTGGAGTGTGAGTGTGTGATTTGTCAACGACAACGGCAATGGGTGGAGTGTGAGTGTGTGATTTGTCAACGACAACGGCAATGGGTGGAGTGTGAGTGTGTGATTTGTCAACGACAACGACAATGGGTGGAGTGTGAGGAGAACCATATCGTGACAGATGGTACATTCACATTCACATTCACTTTCACATGTGGTGGGCGTCTCCACCATCGCTCACGCCATTCGCACGACATGGGTGGGTGGCTGATGTCATCCGCCTACCATTCGCACGACATGGGTGGGTGGCTGATGTCATCCGCCTACCATTCGCACGGAGAGCTGTGCTATGCCGCTGTCCGCGAGCTCATCCTCATACAAAATCATCTGTGTGCGGAAAACAAAACACACAAGCGCAATGCAACACAATCAGAGCAGCCCAGTGCAAAGCGACGACAACTCAACGCAATGCAGCGCAAAGACACTGAAGGAGGTGCAAACTGTTGCGGGAGGGGAGCGGAGCACGTAGAGAACTGGGCCGTAATGACCAAGTACATCGCACCTGCACTGCGCAACACACCTGCCAAACAAGAGAAGGAAGCTAGGTTGATACAACTCAGTGACGAAATCACGCGGTCGGAATCTTTTGGTCCCTCTCGGGGCGCACACTTCCTCAACTTTGTGTTCCCTCCCTGAGAAGGCTATGGGCTATGAAACTATGGGTGGCTATGAAATGGGTGGCTATGAAATGGGTGGCTATGAAATGGGTGGCTATGAAATGGGTGGCTATGAAATGGGTGGCTATGAAATGGGTGGCTATGAAATGGGTGGCTATGAAATGGGTGGTTATGAAATGGGTGGCTATGAAATGGGTGGCTATGAAATGGGTGGCTATGAAATGGGTGGCAGAGAGAGTGAAACATTGACAAAAAGGGCTGCTACTGAAATCATACAAGGGGAAGAATCGAACCCTGGCCTTCCCAGTCCGCGTCACCCTCTCATTCAAGCATTGGAACTGGAAGTTGGTAGACGCCATCGGAGAGAGAGAGAGAGACCAAAGCCTTTGGACAGAAAAGACCAACCAACATAAGACCAAGGACCATTGGGAAACTCTCATAACCGCTCCCTATGTGGCATGACCCTCGGGATGTGCAGCACATTCTAAGTTGTGCACAAAAAGAAACGGCAGAAGGGGGGGAGAGGGAGAGGGTCGAAGCTACCTCGTCAAAGAAAAGGATGGGATCACGACGTTGCAGAAGACTCCAGTTTATCCCTACTGCTGCTGCTGCTGCTGCTGCTGTGCCACTGTTTGCAGCTTGGACCCCACTGCCAACAGCACTGTCATTGCTGCTGTCGATGCCGTGGCAGCTTGCTGCAGCTGCTGACTGTTCGCCATCACCCTGCTTTGCATCGGAGCCAGCCGCTGTCCACTGCGCGTTGCCCTGCTCCGATTGGTTGCAGGAAAAAGACAAAGTGGGAGGCAAAGTACAATGGCAGGAGAAAAAACTCAAGTGCAAGACAAAGTACAATGGCAGGAGAAAAGACACAAGTGCAAGACAAAGTACAATGGCAGGAGAAAAGACACAAGTGCAAGACAAAGTACAATGGCAGGAGAAAAGACACAAGTGCAAGACAAAGTACAATGGCAGGAGAAAAGACACAAGTGCAAGACAAAGTACAATGGCAGGAGAAAAGACACAAGTGCAAGACAAAGTACAATGGCAGGAGAAAAGACACAAGTGCAAGACAAAGCACAATGGCAGGAGAAAAGACACAAGCGCAAGACAAAGTACAATGGCAGGAGAAAAGACACAAGCGCAAGACAAAGTACAATGGCAGGAGAAAAGACACAAGCGCAAGACAAAGTACAATGGCAGGAGAAAAGACACAAGCGCAAGACAAAGTACAATGGCAGGAGAAAAGACACAAGCGCAAGACAAAGTACAATGGCAGGAGAAAAGACACAAGCGCAAGACAAAGTACAATGGCAGGAGAAAAGACACAAGTGCAAGACAAAGTACAATGGCAGGAGAAAAGACACAAGTGCAAGACAAAGTACAATGGCATCACAAAAAACACAAGTGCAAGACAAAGTACAATGGCAGGAGAAAGGTTTAGGGAATCGCAACCAACACCCATCCACAACACCCATCCACGACACCCATCCACGACACCCATCAATAACACCCATCCACAATACCCATCCACACCTCACCTCACACTCTCTCTCATGCCCTCACAAACTCTCTCTCATGCCCTCACACTCTCTCTCATACCCTCACATACTCTCTCTCATGCCCTCACACACTCTCTCTCATGCCCTCACACACTCTCTCTCATGCCCTCACTGAGGGCATGAGAGAGAGTGTGTGAGGGCATGAGAGAGAGTGTGTGAGGGCATGAGAGAGAGTGTGTGAGGGCATGAGAGAGAGTGTGTGAGGGCATGAGAGAGAGTGTGTGAGGCCATGAGAGAGTGTGTGAGGGCATGAGAGAGAGTGTGTGAGGGCATGAGAGAGTGTGTGTGAGGGCATGAGAGAGAGTGTGTGAGGACATGAGAGAGGACTCCCCCCCCCCCCCCCCCCCCCCCCCCCCCCCTCCCCCCCGCCCCCCTCCCTTCCCCACCCACCCTCAAGAACAAAGCAACATTCTTTTCAGCTGCCACTCCGATGGCACCAGATCTGCAATCTCCACCTCCATCTGACTACTTACACTCCCCCTAGTGCGAAGAATCGTCAAACGTTTGACGTGGAAGACCGATGGCGAAGAGGGGGGGCTCACAGTTAGGTTCCAGAGAGCTCGACAGTCACACAGAGAGTGTGGAGCCCTCATGACCTGAGACCAAGGTGCAGGATTTGCAGGCGCAGCCCAACAGGCCCAACAGGCGCAGGCGCAGGTTGCTCTGGCACAGCTTCTCATGCACAGGCGCATGAGAAGCTGCTAGACCTCTCGCAAGGCACGCAGGCACTGGCACAGGCGCAGGCTTTGCAAACGCAGGCGCAGGCTGCACAGTCACAGGTGTTGGCTGCCCAGGGGCAGGCGCAGGCCGCGTAGGCATCGGTCCAGGCGGCGTACGCACAGGCGCATGCATCGGCTCAGATGCAGGCTGTACCGGCGAAGGTGCATGTTGCGCAGGCGCAAGAGCAGGTTGAGGAGGCTCAGACAGGCGTAGGCTTTGCTGCTTCAAGCGTAGACATTGCAGGTGCAAGCGCGCAGGCTGCACAGGCACAGGCATAAACCGCGCAGGCAAAGGAGCAGGCTGCACAGGCACAGGCATAAACCGCGCAGGCAAAGGAGCAGGCTGCACAGGCACAGGCATAAACCACGCAGGCAAAGGAGCAGGCTGCGCACGGGCAGGCCGAGCTTTGCCAGCCCAAGAACAGGCGGAGGCTTTGTTTGCGGTAGCCCAGGCTTTACGGGCGCAGATGTAGATGATTTAGGCGCAGGCACAGCTGTTGCAGGCGCAGGCGCATTTTTTGTAGGTGCAGATCCAGACTCGAAAGGCACACGCTCGGCATTTTCAGGCGCAGGTGAAGGCTTTGCAAGTGCAGGCCCAGGCTTCAAAGGAGCACGCTGTGCTGGCACAGGTGTAGGCGGGGGGTTGCGTTGCAACTTACGAAGGCTGCACAAGCGCAAGAACGGGCATAGGCACAGACACAGACTGAGCAGGCACGCGCTGCCAAGGCCCAGCCGCAGGCTCGGCTGGCACAGGGGCACATGCAGGCTTTGCAAGCGCAGGCGCAAGGTTTGCAGGCCAAAGAGAAGGCCTTGCACGTGCAGGTGCATGATGTGCAGGTGCATGATGTGCAGGTGCATGATGTGCAGGTGCATGATGTGCAGGTGCATGATGTGCAGGTGCATGATGTGCAGGTGCAAGCTTTGGTGGCGGTGGCATATGGCTTTTCAGGCGCATGCGCAAGCATCGGAGGCGCAGGTCCACTTTTTGAAACCGGAGGTTCAAGCTTTTCACGCGCACCTGCAGTGCAGGATTTCCAGGCGAAGGACAGGCTGTGCAAACACAGGCGCACGTGCAGTGCAGGATTTCCAGGCGATGGCACAGGCTGTGCAAACACAGGCGCACGTGCAGTGCAGGATTTCCAGGCGATGGCACAGGCTGTGCAAACACAGGCGCACGTGCAGTGCAGGATTTCCAGGCGATGGCACAGGCTGTGCAAACACAGGCGCACGTGCAGTGCAGGATTTCCAGGCGATGGCACAGGATGTGCAAACACAGGCGCACGTGCAGTGCAGGATTTCCAGGCGATGGCACAGGCTGTGCAAACACAGGCGCACGTGCAGTGCAGGATTTCCAGGCGATGGCACAGGCTGTGCAAACACAGGCGCACGTGCAGTGCAGGATTTCCAGGCGATGGCACAGGCTGTGCAAACACAGGCGCACGCTTTGCAGCCAAGGCACCAGCTTCGCAGGTAGTGCTGTTAAAACGATTTTCGATTTCAATCTGGAAAATCGATCAAATCGAGAATCGGCCGGATCGTGATCGTTTGAGATCGAAATTGTCAGAATCGTCTCTGCGATGTTGATCTGATTTGATTTTGATTTGGCGGCGGACACAAAAACCCGATTCAATCCGATCCGATTGTCCCGATTTGATTTGATTTTTAACCGAAATCGATTGACAAAGTTGTAGAATATGCAGTTTTTCTGGCAGTTCGTGGTAGGAAACTGCTGATACATGTGATTGGGGACAGAAGGAAGGCCATAAAACCCATTGGTTACAGTTTCTGCCATTTTCTGCCTAGAAATCGACCAGATCGAGCGCAACGAGCGGTTCAAGGTTTGATTTCGATTTGGGGTTGACAGCCAACGATTCGAGTTGATTTCAGATCGCATGAACTTAGACGATCCAATCTAATCGAATCGTTTTGCCGAATTTGGCCGATTTCGATTCGATTTAATCGAATCGTGAATCGTTTAACAGCACTATTCGCAGGCACAGGCGCAGTCGCAGGCTTTCCAGGGCTTTAAGGCATGGGCGAAAGCTTTGCAGTTGCAGGCGGAGGTGCAAGCTCTTCCAACATAGGCCCAAGCACTGCAGGCGATGGAGCAAGCACTGCAGGCGATGGAGCAAGCACTGCAGGCGATGGAGCAAGCATGGCAGGCGATGGAGCAAGCATGGCAGGTGCAGGTGCAGGCCTTTGGGGCACAGGCAAAGGCACAAGCTTGCAGACGCAGGCGCAGGCTTTGCGGGCACAGGCACAAGCTTTGTAGGCCCAGACAAAGGCTTTGAAGGCGCAGGCACAGGTGCAGGCTTTGCGAGCACAGGCCCAAGTCTTCCAGGCACAGGCCCAAGCCTTCCAGGCACAGGCCCAAGCCATGCAGGCACAGGCACAGGCACAGGCATTGCAGATGCAAGCTCAGGGTTTGCACATGAGGGCGTGCAGACTTTGCATTAGCAAGCGTGCCTTGATGGCGTAGGCGCACGCTTTGCAATGACAACTGCAGGCCTTGCAGGTCCAGGCCTTGCAGGTCCAGGCCTGGCAGGTCCAGGCCTTGCAGGTCCAGGCCTTGCAGGTCCAGGCCTTGCAGGTCCAGGAGTAGGCTTTTCAAGAGCAAGAAAAGCATGCGTTGTAGGCGCAAGCGCAAGCGCAACCCCAGGCTTTACTAGCTTAGGAGCGGGCTTTATGGGCGAAGCGTTGTCTGCGTAGGTGAAGGCTTTGCAGGAACAGGCACAGGCACAATCTTTGCATGCGCCACATTTGCAAGTGCTGGCACAGGATTTGCATGCACAGGAGCAGCCTTTGTAGGCACATGTTTACAGGCGCAGGCACAGGCTTCACAGGCATAGGCACAGGCGTTGCATGCGCAGGCACAGGCTTTGCAGGCGTAAACAGGGGCTTCGAAGTTGTAGGCGTGGGCTTAGCGAACGTTGGCGCAGACTTCTAAGTGCAGGCACATGCTTGGCAGTTGCAATTGCACATTCTGCTTGCGCAGGCAAAAGCCTTATAGGCACAGGCTTGAACATTCCAGGCGCAGATACAACTTTCCTTGCACAGGCTCAGGTTTTTATGGCGCAGGCACAGGCTTTGCAATGCTTGGCGCAGTCACAGGCCTCAAAAGTCCAGGCAAAGGCTTTCTAGGAGCAAGAGCAGGAGCGGGCATTCAAGGTGCAGGCAGAGGCTTTGTACGCCAAGGTGTACGCTTTGTAGGCAAAGGTGTAGGCTTTGTAGGCAAAGGTGTATGCTTTGAGGGCAAAGGTGTACGCTTTGTACGCAAAGGTGTATGCTTTGCTGGCAAAGGTGTACGCATTGTAGGCAAAGGTGTACGCTTTGTACGCAAAGGTCGCTTTGTAGGCAAAGGTGTACGCTTTGTACGCAAAGGTGTACACATTGTAGGCAAAGGTGTACGCATTGTAGGCAAAGGCGTTGCAGGCGCAGGTGCAGGTGTTGTAAGCGCAGGCACAGGCTCAAATGCAGGCTACATAGGCGCAGACATGGGCTTCGTAGTCGCAAACACAGGCTTTGCGAGCGCAGAAGCAGGTGGTGCAAGCGCAGGCAAAGGCTCTGCAAGAGCAGGTGCAGGATTCGTAGGCGCAGGCTTTGCAGACACAGGCGGAGGGTGTGTGCGACTATGACAGGGCGTGTAAGGCCATGTAAGGGCTTGTGAGGGTGTGTAGGTGTGTGTGAGTGCACGTAAGGGCGAGGAAAAAGGTTACAGTACATGAAAAAGCATGTGAGGGTGTGTAAGGGCTCGTAAGGGAGTGTGAGGGTGTGATATTGAGTGTCAGGGGGTCTGATGGCGTGTAAGGTCGTGCAGGGGCATGTAACAGCGTCTAAGAGGCCTGTAAGGTTGTGTATGGGCATGTGAGGGCATGTGATGTCCTCTCATACCGTGTGATGACATGAAAGGGTGTGCTTCGTGGAAGTGCGTGTAAGGGTGTGTGGTGGTGAGGAAGGGCATGGAAGCACATGCAAGGTGTGTAACGTGTGAACAGAAGTGTAAGAGCATGCACGGATGCATGGGGGCATGCAAGAGCGTGCAAGGTCGCGTAGTGACATGTAAGGGCGTGTAAGGGCGTGTGAGGGCATGTATGAGTGTGTAAGGGCGTGTGAGGGCATGTATGAGTGTGTAAGGGCGTGTGAGGGCATGTATGAGTGTGGAAGGGCGTGTGAGGGCATGTATGAATGTGGAAGGGCATGCGAGGGGGTGCAAGGGTATGAAAGGGCACTTTAGGGCGTACAAGTGTGCAAAAGGTCGTGTTGTGTGACAACATGGAGGGCATGTGAGGGAGTTGAAGGGTGTGTGTGGGCAGGCGAAAGTGTGCGAAGCTGTGTAAGGGCGTGAAATGTGTGGTAGGGTGTTCATTAAAAAGCTATGCAATGCAAGGCGTTGGAAAAAAATGAACACGTGTAGTGAGATGTAAGGTGTGCCAGGATCTGTAAGAGCTTGTAAGGGCATGTAAGATGTATACACGCATGTATGTATGGACGTAGTGGGGCACGTGAGGGAGTGTGTGTGAGGACGTGCAGTGTCGTCTAAGGACGTGCAAGGACATGTGAGAGAATTCAAGGGGGTGTTTTTGTGTGTGCCCCACATTGCCAGACGAGAAACAACAAACATGTATTCGTTGAAAAAACGAGATTCTTAGCCTTAGATGCACTGACAAGGGTCAAGATTCGCGTGACTTACAGAGAGTGAGCCACAGTATGGCGTTGTGAAGGTGTAGTCATAGTCCAGCAACACCTCCTTGCTCGGCTTCCTGTAACATTTTGTGTGCCAATCAAGACCGTTGACCACACCAGCAACCGACAACGTCAATGCCCACAAACAAAGTGAAGATGTAGCACCACCAGCAGCATCAACATCATCATTAGGTGCGGCAGCAGCAGCAGCAGCAGCAACAACAGCACAAGAGAGAGTTTTCCTTATCACAAAAAACGACATCGTTACGGTTATGTCCATGATCGCAACATACCAATTATGTACACAATATTACTTAGATGAACCAACCCTACGTCGAACGCACCATCTCCCCATGCAACGGAAATCCGACGCAACAAGTTGCGCGCACGTTCCAAACAGCAAGGCACCAAGCTAACCAAGTCCGCCACGCCAACGCAGCAAAGCAAAGCACTCCCCGCACAGCATCACACCAAAGCAAAGCACACCGAACGCAGCAGGGAACTGGTTGTGAACATGCTGCAAAAATGTTGCAATCTGGTGGCGCTGTGGGTGGTGTTGTGGTGGTGGGAACTGGTTGCACAGTGGCTGGGAAGTGGCTGCATTGCCAATAGGTGCAAAATGGTTACGCAATGGTTGCAAACCGCTTGACAGTTCACACAACACAACACGTTTGCATCGAGTTACCACTTGTACCCATATCGCTATTGATGTCTATGCAATATTGATATCTATGCAATATTGATATCCATGCAATATTGATATCTATGCAATATTGATATCCATGCAATATTGATATCTATGCAATATTGATATCCATGCAATATTGATATCTATGCAATATTGATGTCTATGCAATATTGATATCTATGCAATATTGATGTCTATGCAATATTGATATCTATGCAATATTGATATCTATGCAATATTGATATCGAGGGTCGATATCAATATTGACCCCCAGCGGAGGGGGGCACAGGACCCCTCCACTCCCCCGGGAGGGACCCCCTCCCCCCCCCTAACCCAATGTCAATAACGAAACGTCGATATCGATATCGATAGTGACCTTCAGTCAAGAAAGCATCAAATATCGATACCGAAGATATCAATGTTGACAATATCCCCACTCTAACTTGTCGACCACCATCGACTCGACGACCACCATGAACTCGATCACCTTCGCCACAACATTGACCATCATCAACATGCACCACCAACATCACCAGAAGAAGCAGCAGCAGCAGCTGCTACAGCACTCACTTTCTCTCGGCCCACGCCACAGCCGCTGGCACTTTGACTGGCGGAAATTTGGCGTCCTTCCACTCCCTCAGCGCGTCGTGAGCGTTGAAGTGTATGCACGTGCCCGTTGCCTCGTGCGTGACAGTGAGAGAGCTGTGACCAAACACCATCTCAGGCAGACGAAACGCATCCAGTTCCTTCTCCCACCTGCATCCCACACGACGCAAGCGAAAATAGCACACACGTTTTTCTTTCTCCCACCTGCACCTGGTGTTGGCAGTGCGCGCGCCTTAAGGCAAATGCCTTAAGGCAAACGCCTTAAGGCAAACGCCTTAAGGCAAACGCCTTAAGGCAAACGCCTTCCACGCCTTGGATGCCTCAAAACAACTCAGGCGCGCCCGGGAAAACTTTACATTGACGCCCCAAAACTGACGTGCACCGACGGGCGCACAATGTTGCATGTGACGGTTGGGAGTTTGCGATGGCTCATTTGACTGCTCGCATGCGGAGGGGTTGCAGACGAATGGCCTCTGTGGCCATCATCAAAACCTTTTCGACCGTCAAAGTTTGACGCTAGGTGACAGAGACATGTTAGGAAACACCAGAGTGCATTCCCTTTTTCTCTTCGTTTTCTTCGGATGAATTATGAGAGAAATCTATCGATGGAAAGACGTCCATCGATCGACTCTAATTGTTTCAATGTTTCTGTTTAGTAGGGCACAGGTTCACAGACATACTTGGAGAGAACGCAAGTAACATGGTTGTCCACAAATTACCCCGGTTTGTAGTGCATACCCTCCTTTAACCACAAGTGAGCGTTCGATGGAGACTCACTTCCAACGCTCACGCCGAACACTGTTCGACTTGAGCGTTCGATGGGCCCCTCGACCTCGTCATTTGTTTCAGCGGGAGAGGCAGCTATTTTGCAGCTTAGCGGCAGGATGGCGCATTGATGCAACACATGGAGTTGCTGTCGTTTTCTGCGTCATGTCTACTTGTGCTAGTTTTCTGTTCATATCGCAACAGACGCATGTTTCCTGCGTTGGAAACGAGACCCGCACAGTCAGCGTCTCAAGTTGAGAGCGTCCATTTTTTTATTTAGTTTTTATTTTTATTTTATCTTTTTATTTTTTTTTCTGAGGTGAGCGTACGCTGTTCAGGCAGGAGGGCGCTTGCCGAAGGCGCGCCTTCCTGCCTTCACGCTTTACACGCCTTCATAATGAGTAAGGCGCGCCTTTTGCCTTCACCGCCAGCACCCCACGACGCAAGCGAAAAGAGCACACTCGTTTTTACAAACCGTCTGAGACGTAGTTTTGAGTGCACCTTCTCCTAGCACCATGGTAGGAAGCCAAAAACGCATCCCCATGTTTCTCTCCCACCCACCCACACACCTAGAAAAGCATGGAGGCATTCCGAATGCACATTGCAAGAATTTGAGATTGAGGGGGGGGGGGGGAAGCACATTCTGAGCATTGCATCCACCACAGACCCCTTACAATCGGCCCTCCCCTTTATGCCTCCCCCCCTTCCTCCCTCCCTCCCTCCGTCTACCTCTCCCTCCCCGCCCTTCCTCACTCCCATCCCTCCCTCCCTCCCTCTCTCCCTCCCTCCCTCCCTCTCTCCCTCCCTCCCTCCCTCTCTCCCTCCCTCCCTCCCTCCCTCCCTCCCTCCCTTCCCTCCCCTCCCTCCCTCCCTCTCCAAGTCACTCACTCACTGTGCAGTCTCTACCGCATTAAGCATGGTCCGCTTGTGCGACTCCACTCTCCACCCGCCAATCTCAACGCCCCTACGCCCTGCCACCTCAGCCACGAGCCTGCCGCCCCACTTGGCGCACAGCGCCTGCGCCTGCGCGTCCGCGTCAGCATCCGCGTCAGCAGCGTGTTCTTCTGTCATGACTGCCTCCTCCTGCGCCGTCGGGTTGAGAGCAGCCTCCCGAACTGCCGCTGCCATGGCCCCTGCCGGGCTGTATCTCGCTGTCGACCACCAGACCACTGTTCAGATGCGCAACTGCCGTCCACTACAACCCTCTTGCGTCGTACCCGCTGCCCTCAAGGCTTCGCCGGAGGCAGGACCACTTTCCACAGACGGCGACGGTCAATGGGCCCCCGCCCTTCGCAGCGATTCCTTGCTGCGGCTCCCACCACCGCGGCCGCTGCCGCCCCTCCTCCTGCTGCAACTGCTTCTGCTGCATCCGTTGCTCTGTTCATGCGGTTGCTGCCCTCCAAGGACCCGCGTGTTCTGCAAGCCCTCGGTCTCACCTCAACGCACGCAACTCAATCGCGTGAACTAAGTTCAAGCGAAGCAACTCAGTTCGCGTTTGTGAACACAGCCGTGGATTCGACAGCTTGGGAGTCCATTGCGCTGGGTAGGTTGGACGGACAGGCGCACGAGAAGCGTCGAGGCACTGCAGTAAGAGGCGCTTTTGCGGGCCTGACCTCGTCGGCAACCGGCCAGACCATCCTGGAGAATTGAAGGCAACCAGCAAGAAAATCTCAAATTTGGTCTGGTTTCGAAACGAGCAGTCAAATCTGTCCGATCGCGAAGCGATGATATAAATGTGTCCACTTGCGGTGTGAGCACACAGATTTGTCCCCTCGTCAACAGGAGGAGACAAAAATGGTCCGATGGAGGAAGAGCAGTAAAATTTGTCCCGAATCAGAAATTACCCCTGGCAAAATGGCAGAAAAAGATGTCCCCCTTCTGTTCGCAACGCCACGTCACCCGCACCATTTTGCCAAAAAAGGCTCCGTCTACTTTTTCTTGCTGGTTGCCTCCAGGTCGGCGCTTTTGCTGATTCTCTCTCAATAAAAAAAATTCAAAGTTACATGAAAAAAGTGAGACTTCCTTTGTTTGTGCATAGACAAATGGGACCCATGTTGAGGCTTGGAGAAAGGGGGGAGCGGGCATGAGGACAATTTTGTCTACTCCTTTCGTGAGTGGACAATTTTGACTACTTGTTCAAAAATCGGACCAGAATCGATTCTTTTTGTTAGCGCTCAAAATGACAAATACGAAGCAAGTTCAAATCCAATTGTTTTTTATGTGTCATTTCGACCAAAAAAAATTGCTTCGTATGTGTCATTTCGACCGCTAACCAAAAAAATCAGTTTTGCTTTGATTTTTTAACGAGCAGTCAAAATTGTCCACTCGCAAAACAAGCAGACAGAATTGTCCTCCTGTCCGCTCCCCCCTTTCTCCAAGCCCAAACTTGGGTCCCATTTGTCGAAACACAAACAAGCAAATTCTCACTTTTTTCATGTAACTTTGACTATTTCTCTACCAAGAGAGAACCGGCAAAAAGTAAAATAGACGAAGCCTTTTTCTCTGCAAAATGGTGCAGATGACGTGGCATCATGAACGGAAGGGGGACATATTAGTCTGCCCTTTTGCAAGAAGAAGTTTTTGATTGGGGACAAATTTGACTACTCGTCCTCATTGGATCATTTTTGTCTGCTCCTGTCAACGAGGGGACAAATCCGTCTCCTCATACCGCAAGTGGACACATTTGTCTGCTCACGACGCGATCGCACAGATTTGACTGCTCGTTTCCAAACCACACCAAATTTAACCTTTCTCGCAACCAGCCCAAACTTATACAAATCTACGAATCCCTCTTACAAAAGTAGCTCAAACCCTTGGAATACACCGAAAGAAGGTTCCTATTCATAAAACCCACCTTCAAGGATCGTAAACTTATTAAAAAATCAATCGACAAAGTGTGTCTCAGCCTCCTATACATTTTCAACATGCACATCCATTTCCCCTTCATCTTCCACCTCCCTCATCTTACATTCATCATCGGACACCTCCTTAAGGCCATCTTCTTTGCATGACTTTGAGCATTTATGTGTCAAAAATGTGTTGAGAACCAAAAAAAAGAAAATCTAACCGCGTATCTAAAATGACAAAATTATCCTAGATTTCATGCATCACCTAAAAATTTTCATATCCCCATTACACAAGGCAAAACAACACCAAAAACTCCATAATCTTCTTGTCATACTCACCACAAACCCTACAATCAATGAGAAAAGTCAACGACTCTCCCCATCCGTCATTTTCTTACACCCTCGTTTCAACCTTTTATAATAAAAAAAACTACCACCTAGAGGGGACGGTTATCTCACAGGACAAATTAAAACGAGCCACTAAACCCCCTTTTCACATGGCTACGACCAATGGAATAAACAACTCTACGATTACAAGATTTGTTGGTGACTTTCCTTCAAGGTAGGGAATTTCCACACAACCCTACGATTTCTTAAAAGTTCGGTACCTGCGTTGCTTTGACCTTGATTCAATGGGGAGCATCTGCGTTGTAAGCCCACATACTAATGGTGCCAAATAAGAGGGCGACCAACTCTAAGGCATTTCTACCATCCAAAACAAAATTCAAAAACTGGTCAGAAAAGTGAGGGTCGTCTTAATGAAGGGGGGATGGTGGGTGGTAAGAAAACACCAGACGAATGCAAAGGTAGTTTTCTTAACTCCCCCCCCCCCACGCATCGATAGTAATATCAAGCGACATTACGAGTACAGAGCTAAGAAAAAACAAACTCACCCACAAAGGAATATAACACTACTCCATGTTAGATCTCCATAATGTAGAAAAAGTATGGGTCAAGTACTTCATTAATGACAAGTTCAAACTTCAATTTTCATACATGATTAAGATTGCACTTGATTCATGATACAAGCCACATAAAACATATTGAGTTCATTAGCCTTAAATTTTGTAAGGTATTTCCCATTTATTCACTACCAGTTTAGAAAACAAATCTCATCTCAAACTTGTAAAGATAATATCTCCCAGTCCAAAGACTTTCCATGGAAAAACTATGGGTCTACATTGTACGAGGGAAACATTTTGCATTCAAACAATAGATTAATGTGAGTCAAAGTCATCTACAATTAATCTATTTCAAAAATAATGATTGACCCATCACTTATAGATGTTACTAAAAACAAATTGAAAAGGAAAAAAAGAGGTCATTTCACTGTGAAGACGAGGAAAGGTTCAATAATTTTTTATCTTTGAAAAAACATCCCAAAGTGATCTTTCGAATTTTACTTACATACTTAAAAGTAATAAAAAAGGACATTACATGGCATTTCACTCAGAATCATGTTTTTATGTTTGAATAAAAATGAAAAAATGCTACTTGGTAAGTTTATGGGGATGACATACCTTTTTTATTGTAAAATGGATCTTTTCCATTAGAATGTTTCATAAAACATGGAGAAACACTATTAATTCATGTTAAAAATCATGTGAAAAAAATAATCTAACAACTAAAGGATGTAGTTTTTATGATTTTCATACAACTACTACTAACATGGTTGATAATTTTGAGAAATTGTTCATTTCATAACATTACTCCACATTCATTTTTGTGACGGAGTAATGGGCACCATAAGAAAATTTTGTTGGTTTTTGTGAACTTGTAACAGCAAAGCCCCCGCATGCTCAAATGCAACAACAGGGTCCCCTCCTACCACAAGATCTTTATGTGCCCAGCAAGCATGCCTTCCACAAAGCTTAGCAAAAGCAAAAGTATGGAGTAGAATCTTCTTCAAAGTACAAGTATTGTACAAGGAACAATACCTATGCAAACAGCTCACTGGTGTGCTCTGACATAACTCCTGGCCCTGAACGGGGCGCAACGTCTTCGTGGGCCATCAAGGCCGTTAGAGCAAAGGACTTGCCACAGCCATAGCCGCAACACTGAAAGGCCTTTAAGATGTCATGGTGGCCTTCTCCCAGGCTTGCCGGCCTTGTTACGCTTATAGGGGTTTTTGAGGGATTGACCTCCCCCCTGGCTTGTAGAACTTGCCTGACTTATAGGGATCCTCAAGGGATCACTAGCATTTTCATCCACGAAGACTGGCACGCAAGTGCCACGCTTACAAGCGTCTTGGAAAGAACTCCAGTACCATCATGGTTGTAGGTGCTATGGTGCTACGGCATGGAGCTTAGCACATGGTCTGGAGATAGACATTTTGGAGATTCCACTTGAGGTGATACAAGCGATGCCGGTATAGATCTTAACTAAAAGGAGCCTCCCCTTTTATACCTGCAGTTCTGGCAATTCCACCACTAGAAGGATAAGGTTCCTTCATTTGCTTCGGATCGAATACCTCTTGTGCCTTGACTAGGAGAAACTTCCTTTAGGAGAAGCTTCCTATAGTACTAGGTTTGTAACTGGCGCCACAACGGGTTCTAGGAGAAGCTTCCTCCTTGAGGAAGATTTGTCAGTTGTTCATGTGCAGCTTATGAAGAGGTTGCTTGTCCTTTATGCCTTCTTCTGATGCCCATTGGTCTCGCCATGCTGTTGCAACACATCCGTCAATGAGGATCCTCCTAAAGCTTACACTAGATTGGCCCATGTTAGTAGAAAGGGCCTTGGCTCCATGCATGATGTTTTTGATGTAGTGAAGGCATCATTTTCACAGTGCATGATGTTTGCCCAGTCAGCTAGGAGACTCCCTGACCTGGACGTCTGTGTAATAGTGTGCAGCAATTAGCTCTCCTCTTGCTAGAGAAAGCTAGGGGCATGCGTAAGTCTGTATGCTAGCATAGAAGAGTACGTTTCAAGCCCTTTATGCTGCTCGTGGGCTCGATGCCATAATCTTTCAAGCCTGTACAGAAGGGAATTCCCTATCCGCGTGGACGCGAAAATCGACCTTAAGATCTGTAACTTTCCGTACAGTGTTTCAAACAGTGTTGTCTTCAACAAATTGGAGCTTTCTACTAATGTAGTAATCGTTTCACTCAACAAATACTACGTTAATTTGAGATGTTTCTATCCAAAACGTTTTTGAAGCATTGAGAAGTTTTGAGTTTTTGTTCATGTTGACAAAAAATGAAATCTAAAAACAATTTCAAGGACATTCTTTGAGGATGGAAGGTTAGTGATTCTGCATAGAAATAGAAAAGGCTAGTTTATTTAAATCTATATAAGTGATGAAATTTCCATTCCCATAAATACGTTTTTTGATGGAATAGTAATGCTATCATTTCAATGTCATCTATTATTTACAACCATGATGTTTTTATTCATATGCAGAAAGAAATAGCCTCCTTCCTCAAGAAATATTTTTCAAATATTATACCTTGTATGTTGTGTCGATTAAAGAAAACCTTTTGTGTATTTTTGTACATATATTGGAATATAAATGGTGAAAGGAATATTTCCCACGACTTTGTAATTTGAAATTACTTGATTCAGCCCGTTTACTAGCCATGATATAAGTTTTAACTTTGGCAAAGGTACGAAGATATATTTTTATTGATATTTGATTGAAATTGTATCTCTCAAAAGTGTTTACATAAATCAAATTCAAAACATTATTTCATTGTAATCATATTATTTGTGCGTTATTGGTTGAGTAAAAATAATTCAAAATTCCCCTGGTTTCATAATTAAATTGAACGAATTGCTTAATTTAATATTATATTTAATAAGTTTTTTGATGACTGTATAATATCATGCATAAATTAATAACCCTCACAAAGCGTAATTTTACATCAGATGGACCTAGATTGAGGCATGGTTTCTATGCAAAATGATTATATTAAGCATTTAACACATATTACATTTTCACAGAACATTCCTCAAATATTATAGGTCATATTTTAAGTTTGGCTCTATAAATAATGTAAAAAGCATTGGGAAAAAATGAGGGAAAAACATCAAAGAGATGGAGGTTATTTCAAATCATTTTTCTTACTTGACAAGTATTATTAATAAGTTTCGAGTCAAATCATCTAAGACATAGAAATTTCAAACTCTTGAAGAACAAAGTAATGACCCAAATGTATACCCACTCAATCTGATGTGCGATGCTTTCTTCCTAAAATTTGGCTTATGAGCCTGATTGTAACAATCACCTATATCATAGTAAAACAGTGGTTATGGTATTTTATGACAAATAAGAAAACCGAGACATGGTATAAAGTGGAGTTTTAGGCTTTTCCTCCACGGATTTTCTAAATGTTGAGAACGCTGTGCACTATGAGTTCATGGAACCTTGAAAAAGATGATGGGCATGGTTCACATACATAAAAATTGCTTTCTCCATTGTCAGCAAAGTTTATCTTCTTTGCTCTCCTGAACCTCAACTTTCTTGTTTGCAATGTAAAACCGTGTAGAATGTTGGAACCATGTATCAACCTGATACATGAATCTAGATTTCACATTCAAATGCATAGTTTTAGGTTACTCGATAAAGAGACGGAATGAAGCATGAATGTTGTCATCTCCTTCTCATGTTCGGCTTTCGTATTGAAGTGACATCATTAGTGATATAAAGTGCATTTCAGTATCGCTATACATGTGTTGTATATCGATATGTACATTGTAACATCTCACCGGTATCTCATCATTCCACATGCCGAGGCGTCTCAGATTGAGACGCAATACATTGTAGTGTAAATTTAGGGCCCCGAACTTTGAGCCATTGCATTGACGAGAGAAGATGTAAAACCCCATCTCAACCCGGGATGGGGTGACGAACATTGTTTGCTTTTACCTCGAGGACATCATCAACATGTTTGCAAGGTCTAAATCACAAAGAAAAATAAACAATTTTAGGAAAAATCTATAGATTTTCAAAAGAGATAAATGTTACATGAAACAAATGCGACTTTGGTCACCTATTGTTTGAGTTTTTTTAAGTGCCCATTTTTAGTGGGCACTTTTATCCTTTCATTTTAGGCCCCCTTTGCATGGATTCCGAAGATTTTTTGAGTTGGGTGAAGGGAATTATGGCCACGTGCCCCAATCTCTAGTGTTCTATGTTTGAAGGTTACGATAACTTTGTACAATGGTCGAGAGAATTATCGCCAACTGTATTGACGTTTTGATAGTGTTGAATTGAGTTATTGATGGCGCTAGAAATTTCAAATACTACT
Organism: Penium margaritaceum; assembly: GCA_023375785.1. Lineage (NCBI taxonomy): Eukaryota > Viridiplantae > Streptophyta > Zygnematophyceae > Desmidiales > Peniaceae > Penium > Penium margaritaceum. Next base: position 234,776 of record SZWC01001800.1, on the reverse strand, counting down.
CATTGAAAATCCAAAATCTACACATTTTTGTGGAAATTGTGTAAAGCACTCACATGCCACGTTACATGTGTCTCTAGGCTTCAACACCGAAGATCCAATGTACCGTAGTGTTTTCCATATTCGCCTATTTTTCAAAATGCAGTTTGATGCTTGTATTGTTGAATGAAAATTTGGGGACCTTTTTTTATATTGGTGTTTCAATCATGGACCGACCTATTTTTTTGGTGACTTTAAAATTGAACATAAGGGCCCACTCGGCTCCGGCGACTGGCGCGCAGTCCCATGTTTTGACTGCGCGCCTCCCGTTGGACCTCGAGGTGAGCTTTGCGAGTCGCAAAGCTCGCCTCATCCAGGCAAGCTTCGCGACTTTGCGAGCTTGCCACGTCGCTTATGCCACGCGACAAGCAGTCCAATATTCGCTCGGCACAAGGAGCGGATCCCGGACCGCAATTTTCTTTTTTTCTCTCCGAAGCCAAAACAGAAACATAATTAACAGAAAGTTAATTATGTGTTTCAACGAACCGAGCGACCATTTTTAAGGGCACTGGATAGTTGAAAGTTTAGAATTATTTTAGGCGAATATGGGAAACACTACGGTATGCCTCAATATGATTCCCTTCATTGAACATGTATGATGTAAAAGATTGTAACTTTTCATAATTTTAAACTCAGTGCTTATTCAAGACTATTTATTCTTCGGCATTCCTCGAATTGTCTACTGCTTTGCATCTTGCCTTTGTGAAGCACACACGTTTTGCTCAACGTAACACTCTCCACTACTTTTTGTTTCCGAGAAGGATAAAAATGGTTTCTCCTGAATAAATTATTTTACAAAAAATGTTACCATTCACAGGAAAATATACATTATGGTCGTTTTGTATCATGATTTTTGTGGAAGGGAGCAAACGATCAGCGTAAATACTAGTAGTGCTTACTCTGAATATGAAAGTAGTGAGTAAACCTGTTCTGTGGCTGTGACTTGGAGGACTAGTGACGGCATTATTGCAACTCGCGAAACTCGTGGCATTTTAGCACGGCCAACTCGGCCAGCTTGCGACACCCACATCGCCGGAGGCGCCTTCCCTGCCGTGCCGCAGACGTCCGAGTCTGGACCAGCACGTTGTTGCCGACACAAAACCTCCGCCGCCCCCGCAGACGCCGTCGGTCGCTGTCGCTGCCGCTGTTGCCATTGCAGGAGCTCTTTCTGCCGTCGCTACGCGTGCGAGTCCGCTCGAGCCGCAGCTAAGAGTCGCTATCGCTCGCTCTCTGTTTGGCCACAACGCTTCGCGTCAACTGCTTCTCCTTCTTGTTCTCCTGCTCCGCCTTCCCCTTCCCTTTCCCCTTCCCCTTCCCCTCCTCCTCCTCCTCCTCCTCCTCCTCCTGCTGCTGCTGCTGCTNAGACCGACCGCCTGCGAGCCGCAGTGGCTAGGCACCAGCTCGTGCTGCACATTGCCGGGCCGTACGCCGTGACGGCACGCCCAATGTTGGACGCGTGCATAGAGCAAGGCACTCACTACGTCGACGTCACCGCAGAGCTCAAGGTGTTGGAGCTTGCCAAGTCGTTGGACGACGAGGCAAAGGCCAAGAACGTAACGCTGATGCCTGCAACCGGCTTCGACGTCGTTCCGGGTGACTGCCTTGCCGTGTACCTCAAGAGCAAGCTGCCCACCGCCACCCGCCTCGACCTCGGCACCTTCATCCCCCTCCCCAAAAAGGGTGTGAAGTATGACCTCTCTCTTTCTTCCGGCGTCGTCTCGCACGGCACGGCCGTTTCCCTCACCCTCCACATTGCCGCGGGCGGTGGGATGGTTTGGCGCGACGGCAAGTTCCAGGGCCAGCCCATTGGCCGACTGTCAAAAAATTTCAATCTCGCCAACACATCGGCGGCGCACGTAAGCCCCCTGCGCACGATGTCGTTCCCGGCGGCCGAGCTCTCCGCCACCGCCTTCTCCACAGGCATCCCCAACATCACTGTTTATGCGCCGGGCAATGGCGGGTGGTCGTTGGCGTCGATAGCCGCGTCCGCGCTAAGCACAGCGTCGCGCGTCTGGCCATTTCGGCCTGCGCTCGAAGCCGCCCTCCGTCGCCTGCCTACTCCGCAGATCACCTTGGATGTGGAGCAGGAGCTGCAGAAGCTCCCCCAGACGATGTGTGTGGGCGAGGCGGTGGACGAAGCGTCGGGCAAGTCTGTGTCGGCGTTTGTGGCCGTGGCCCCTGGCTACACATTCACGGCGTTCTCTTGTGTGGAGGTCGCGCGACGAATTCTCTCCGGCGACTTCAAGCCCGGGTTTCAGACCCCAGGGTCTGCTTACGGCCACGACCTTGTCACGAGCATACCCCAGTGCGCGGGAGTGATTGAGGACATCCCCATCCCAGGGTGAGCCCCATGGCGCCCCATGAGGCATGTCTTGTGCCCCGTGGGTGATGGCATTCGTTCAAAGTTCACGCAGAGAGGCAGGACAAAAGAACGACTTCTACCGAGAGCTGTAGGTGCACTGAAGCCAACTTTTTTAGTTCTGTTGTAGCATCGCCACTGGCGACCATCGTTACTGTACAAGATGTACATAAGCCCAATGTGGGAACGATTTTAGGTGCAGACCATGACTGCTTTCGTTTCTCTTACCTTCAAGTGCAACTTCAGTCCATATGTGTCGCATGGCGTGTGCTAGGTTGTGTGCACTGTCGGAGGAGGGTTGCCATAGCATATAGGATTAAGGTCAACAGCTCTTCAAGTTTGCATGCCCTCTGGGACTGGTCACGAGTGTAATGTGCTCGATTTCAGTAGAACCTAGCTGGCCTCTGGGGCTGCGCGTTTGTCAGAAGAAAGTAAAGGACAGAGTGTCAATGCATGTGCCACTGTTGGGCTTCAGTTGCACTCACACCCTCTGCTTGCATCCAACTTCATGGTCTTGGGCCTCACTCTAGACCACAAAGTTGTCCTCGCATCTTTCCCCAGTTGAGATGTGCCCTGGCTTCCCTCCGCCTCATCGTCTTAAGGGTGGTGGTGTTACCCTATGTCATCAGGATGCACTGGTCGGGTGTCAGTGTCATGTTCTGTGTGAAAGAAGCAGAGGGTCAGATGATAGTACCTTTAATTACTTCTTGCCATTAGTACCACACACTGCTTTCAGGTTCTGAACTTGAGTTAATGAAATGCCCACAGAACACTTCGCAATACCCTCATCCTGCGTCATTCAGAGACATGATCATCAGAGGAATGATGGAGATCCAGTTCTTTCTTCGAATTGAGGACATTACATATGACTCGGAGCAAATCAATACAGAAACACTTGGAAGAAATCTGGGGTGCACCACAAACTATTGTCGACGGTCTCAACAATGGAGGTTGCAAGGAACAAACCAAGACACATGCATGCTTACCGTAGCACAATGCAACACTAGAAGACTTGAAGGTGTAGGCAGGCAACACAAGCAGCTTCAGAACTGCAAGTCCCCTGCCACTCGAGCCTCTTCCCCTTTTTCCACCTTGAACGTAGCCCCATTTTTCTTTTTCTACCCAGGTCTTCTTCCCTCTTGCACCTCATCAGATCGTCCACCTCATCCCCCCTTTCCCCCCGACTCCACTTGCAAATCAGCGGACTGTTTTCGTATCCCCCCTTGGCCTGTCCATCCAAGCCACATCCTGCTTGCTCCTAAGTCGATGCAGGGGCTGCAGCAGCTTCCGTCTCCAATTTTCTCTTCTTCGCTTGCGTCTCGCCCTCCGCCGCCGCCTCCCCGTCCGCCTTGGCGTCTCCGTTAGTCTGCGCCTCGCCGTCGGCCTTACCATCGCCGTTGGCATCGCCGTCAGCGGCTGCGGCGGCATCGCCCTTCTCGTAGGCAGCGTCGTGCACCCCCGCGACGGCGCGGCCGGACGGGTCGTGGTTGTTGGCCCACGCCTTGTCCCACGCCACGGCTGTTGCCGTGCTGCACGCGACGCTGGGCCCGCTTGGCACCGTGAGGCGTGCTGCCAGCTGCAACCGACCATGGAAACATCGGAAGGCACGCGGAAATTGAGAGGAGAAGACATGGCAATGATTGGGGTTGGTTTGCCCATGCCATGATGGCATTCGGGTTCCGTGACTCTGGTGCTCAGCACCGCGGCAGCGCCTGCAGCAGTGAACATTGGCCTGCAGCAGTGAACATTGGCCTGCAGCAGTGAACATTGGCCTGCAGCAGTGAACATTGGCCTGCAGCAGTGAACATTGGCCTGCAGCAGTGAACATTGGCCTGCAGCAGTGAACA